>CAUYPK010121827.1:0-55574 GCA_963574355.1 Loris lydekkerianus | reverse complement strand
CCCAACCCCCCCCCACCCCCGGGCCCCCCCCCCCCCATACCCCCCCCAACCTGGAGAAAGCAAGGCTTTATTTTCTTTTGTCTCCCCTTCCCCCCCGTTTTTTTTTTTTTTTTTTTTTTTTTTTTTTGAGACAAAGCCTCAAGCTGTCACCCTAGGTAAAGTGCCATGGCAACACAGCTCACAGCAACCTCCAACTTCTGGGCTGACATGATTCTCCTGTCTCTGTCTCCCAAGTAGTTGGAACCACAGGTGCCTGCCATAATGCCAGGCTATTTTTTGGTTGCAGCCGTCATTGTTATTCAGTGGGTCCAGGCTGGATTCGAACCCGCCAGCTCAGGTGTATGTGGCTGGCACTCTAGCTGCTTGAGCCACAGGTGCCAAGCCAGCAAGGCTTTCTTAAAACATTATGAGATTTATCTATTTGTGATATTTTTGGTGAAATTCATTTGCATTAAGGAATTGTAAAATAAAACAATAATTAGATACCACTACACATCTATTAGTATGGCTAAAATCTAGAACACTGTCATCAACAAAATCTGGTGAGAATATGGAGCAACAGGAACTCTCATTCATTGCTGGTGGGAATATAAAATGGTTTACAAAAAATCTCCACACAAATTTTTATAAGCAGCTTTATTCATATCTGTCTATATTTGAAAGCAACCACAATGTCTTTCAGTAGGTGAACACATAATCAATGTGTGATACTTCATTTTTATAGAATATTATTCTACAATAAAAATAAATGAACATAAGAAAGAAATAAAAAAAGGACATCCAAAATGGTAAAGAAGAAATCAAATTACCCTTGCTTGGAGAAAATATGATCTTATACCTATAGAAAACTAAAAATTCCAGCCAATAATATTTAGAATTAGTAAATTCAATTAATTCATAAGATACAAAATTATCATTAAAAAGCAACATTTCTGTATGCCAAAAGGAAGAAATATGAAAAAAGAACTCCAACATAGTAGTCACGTTGATAACAAATAAGCAAAACACTTAGAAATATACTTAACCAAAAAAGTGATGGATTTCTATGACAATAATGAAAACTATAAACCATTGATGAAATAAGTTGAAGAGGACACAAAAAAATGAAAAAGTATTCCATACTCACAAATTAGAAAGAAAAGCATTCGGTAAATGCTGCAGGTCATTGATCGTGGCAAGGAATTCTTAAGTAATACCTCAAAAAACACAGGCAACCAAAGCAAAATTAGAAAAATTATATCACATCAATCTTCAGTCTAAAAACCTGCATAGCCAAGGAAACAATTAACAAGTGAAAAGATAACCCACAAAATGAAAAATATTTACAAACTACCTGTCTGTCAAGGGATTAATGAATAGAATATATTTAATATAAAAAGCTCCAGTAATTTGATAGAAAAGAACAAATAATCTAATTAATAATGGTGAAAAACATGAGTAAACATTTCTCAAAAGAGACACACTGATTTGGTTCTAAGATTGATTGCTTTTGGTGTATATGAAGGCTACTGATTTGTAGGCATTAATTTTATACCCTTTTTAACAGCTTCAAAGAAAATGAAATACCTTGGAATATACTTAATGATGAGTGTGAAAACCTCTATAGAGAGAACTATGAAGCCCTAAGAAAAGAAATAGCAGAAGTGGTTAACAAATAGAGAAACATACCATGCTTATGGCTGAAAAAAATCAATATCACTAAAATGTTTATACTACCCAAAGCCATCTACAGACTTAATTCAGTTCCTTTAAAGGCACTGTTGTCATACTTTGAAGAAATTGAAAAAAAATAGTTATTCAATATGTATGGAACCATAAAAAAGGAAAAAAAAAAAACAAAAAAAAAAAAAAAACAAAAACTGAGTATCCAAGGCAATTCTGTGAAATAAAAACAAATTGGGAACCATCATATTACCAGACTTCAGATTATACTACACATCTGTAATGATCAAAACAGTGTTATACTAGAATAAAAATAGAGACTAGATCTATGGAACCAGAATCAAGAACCTGAAGATAAAAACAACTTGATATCTCCCCCCATTTTCAAAAAACAAAAAACAAAAAAATAAAATAAAATAAAATAAAGAAAGAAAGAAAGAAAGAAAGAAAGAAAGAAAGAAAGAAAGAAAGAAAGAAAGAAAAATACACTAGTGAAAAGAATCTCTATTTATCAATGGTGCTAAGAGAACTGGATAGCCACATGTAAAAGACCGAAATGGGAGCTGCACCTATCATTACTGACAAATATTAATTCATGCTGGAAAAAAAGATTTAAATCTAAGTCATGAAATGATAAAAATCCTAGTGGAAAGTATGGGAAAAAGTGATAACAGCATTGGGAAAGAATTCATGATGACCCCATTTTTAACTTCATCAGGGGACCTGATCAAGTTAAAAAGCTTCTGCACAGCTAAGGGCACAATCAACAAGCAAATAGACAAACTTCAGAATGGGAGAAATATTTGCATGTTACAAACTGGATAAAAGGCCAGAGACCAGAATATAGAAAGAACTAAATCAGCAACAACAACAACAACAAAACAAACAAACAAAAAAAAAAAAAACCATCAATCAATGGGCAAGTGACATAAACAGACCTTCTTCCCAAGAAGACACATGAATGGCCAACGCACTCATTATTTGTAATCATCAGAGAAATGCAAGTCAAAACCACTTTTGAGCTTTGACCTAACACAAGTGAGAATAGCTCACATCACAAGGTCCCAACGCTGCAGATGCTGGTATGAGTGCAGAGAGAGGGGTACATTTACGGACTATTGGTGGAATTGCAAACTAGTACAGCCTTTTTGAAAAGAAGTATGGAGAATCCTCCAAAAACTTAAAGTAGACCTTCCATTTGATCTGGCAATCCCATTACTAGGTATTCACCCAGAAGAAGAAAAATAATTTTACTCTAAAGATATTTGCACCCAAATGTTTATCAGAGCTCTATTCACAATTGCCAAGGTGTGTAAACAACCCAAGTACCCATAAATCCATGAATGGACTAATAACTGTGGTATATGGATACATGGAATTATGTTCAGCCATAAAAAGATGGAAACTTTGCATCTTTTGCATTTACCTGGATGGATTTGGGAAACATTCTCCTAATAATGTATATCAAGAATGGAAAAGCAAGCATCCCATGTACTCAGTACTAATCAGAAAAATAGTAGATCTATAATTACATGCCCACAGAGAAAAACACAATTCATTTCAAGAAGAGTGTGAGGGGGCTTGGGAGCTCAATAAGTTCCCACCAGTTTGGTATAACATAGGGGTATATGGTATACTTCCTAGATGAAGTACTCAACTACAACTCAGATTTTGGAGTTTACCCTACAAATGTAAATAATTTAACCTAATCTTATGTACCCTCATATTAATCAGAAAGAAAAAAAATTCAAAAGGAAGAAGAGATATTAATGGCCAATAAGTATGTAAAAGTGCTCAAAGTTATTAGTTGTCAGAGAAATGGAAGACAAAACTAAAGGAGATACTATCTCACCCAAGTTAAAAATGCTTTTGTCAAAAAGCAGGCAGTACAAATGCTGGTGAAGATGTGGAAAAAGGGGAACCCTTGTTCACTCTTCGTGGAAATGTAAGCTAGTGCAGCCATTATGATAACACTATGGAGTTTCCTGAAACAAAATAAAAATAGAAGTACCATATAACCTAGAAATTCCACTGCTAGATGTATGTCCAAAACATGGGAATTCATTATATTAAGAAAATATCTACATTCCCACATTCATTGCAACACTGTTAAACTATAGGCAACATATAGAGTCAACATAATGGTTCATTGATGGATGAATGGATAAAGAAATTGTAAAATAATGAAATCCTGTCATTTGAATAACATGGATAGAACTAGAGAACATTATGGTAACTGAAATAAAATAAGCACAGAAAGACAAATCTCACATGTTTTCACTCATATTTGGGAGTTAAATACTAAAATAATTAATCTTATGGAAACAGAGAGTGGACTGATGGGTACCTGATCATGGGAAAGATAAGGAAGAGAGAATAAGTCTTTTGAGATGGCTAATAAGGACAAAAGTTAGATACATAAATAGAATGAACAGTATTCTATAGTGCAATTAAAATGACTATAATCAACTATAAGTTAGGGTATACTTTAAAATAACTAAACATATGAAATTAGAATCTTCCTAACACAAAGAAATGATAAATTCCTAAGGTAATGGCTATCCCACTTACCCAGATCTGACTAATTCACTTTGTATGCCTGTATTGAAACATCATATGTCTCCTGTAAGGGATATGCAAATATTATGTACCCATAATGAAGAAAAATACATAATAAACTATAAAATTATAACTTTTATAAAAATTTCAAAAAGATGAATAAAATTGTTAAAATGGTTCAATATACATGTTCCAAAAAAGTGAACTATCAAGCCACAAAAAGATGGTGAAGAAACATGAATCTATATTGCTAAGTGAAAAAAGCTAATCTTACAAATGTACAGACTTTTATTTTAACTATATGACTTACTTGAGGAGGTAAAACTATGGTGCTAGTAAAAATATAAGACTGATAGGAGCTCTGTAGGACAAGAGAAAAGATAAGTAGATGAATTGCAAGTAATTTTAATGTTAGGAAACTAGTCCACATAATACTGTAATGGTGGATACATGTCATACATTTGTCAAAACCCATAGAGGATATAACACCAAGATTGACCTCTAATGTAAATTATGGAATCTCTTTAGTAATAATGTATAAATATTGAGTAAATTGTAACAAATATATCACACTAATTGCAAGACATTAATAGTAGTGGAAAATGGCAGGGGTAGGGATTAGAGTGAGGTCATACATGGGAACACTCTGTATATTTTGTTAAATTGTTCTGTCAGCTTAAAACTTCTCCAAATAAAGTCCATTTATTTTTACAAAGAATGACCTAGTATTTCAGTAGTGTGAGTAGTGGCAGGCTAATAAGGTGAAGTAAGTGCAAAGATGAGTACATATAACACATAATAAATAGGAAATAAACAATTGGAATCATTTCCAAGTAGATCTTAAATTATTTTGATTAGTCACTAACTCCTTATTCTCCCCCATCCACTAACTCCTTATGGGGAAGGTGACAAAGAGTCAGAAAAATCAAAATTAAAGTTGTTGCTTATATTTGTTGATACAAATACTTTATAGATATACCAAATTAAGTAAAACTTGGAATGATACATTTTCATACAAATATTCACACATATTTAGATCATGAAATATAGCATTAATCGATATTGCCTTTTCTTTAAAATTCTGAGCAATATATAAAGTCTTGAAAGCCACTATTCAAAACTATTTTGAATTTAACTAGAAGAGAAAACTATAAAATACACATACATGTGAGCTTCTTAGAAAAAAATATTTGACAGTCTTGGTGTTCAGGCCAATTTAATATGTCCATCCATTGTAGTTGATAATGCCAATCACTAGAACTCATAATCTGTTGGCTCAACAAAATCTGAACTGAATGGATATTTTTTAGACCATGTTTTTTGCCTCTTCCTTTCACCTAACTCTTTAACATAGCACATGTTTTTGAAGGTGGGCAAGAGAAAAATGTAATGTGTAATGTTTTATCTATTTATAATTGAAACTTTAATTTACAAAGTGGTGAACTTGTAATTTGCTCTATTACCATCTGTGAATGAAAAGCCCGAAAATTAGCCATTGTCTTTTTAATGACTTCTTAAATTATGCTTCCCAAGCCACATGGGACTCCATGATTTCACTTGAGTGAAGAAACCTAATCCTTTCACTATCATCTTTGCTTGCTCCTCACTGGATGGTTCTAGCTATATCCTGGATGGCTGCCAGTGTGTTATCTATTTCAAGCTCATCTGGGAACCTTTTCCTTTACACATATTTTCTTTATCCTATTACACTTTGCATGATTCATTTGCATTTTGCTGCTGCTACTGCTCTCCTGCTGCTGCTCTTATCATTTAGTGTAGTACTGGAATTCAATTTGATAACTCCAAGTTGAGAATTGTGGGGAAACCTTAACATTTTTTTGAATCTTAAGTTCTACTATTCTTTCATACTTTGAAACCAAAAAATTTTAAAAAAAACTAGGAAACGAGGGGAAAAAGGACAAGGACTTTCACCTTCTTTAATTAACTCCTAATGAGTAGTAATATGCTATGTCCTAATCTAGGTACTTTTCTACATCTGAATGTAAATTCAGATTTATATTTAACTGTTAATAATATATAAATAATGAGACTTTGTCAGCAAAGAATGAATTAAAGAACAATGATATGGTACTGCTTTCTCTTGAAATCATTAAAATTGTAATACTCATCTGTGTAAATGAGTTTAGAGATAGTCTCACTTAAAGGCAAAGGGATCCACTAGAAGGCTCTCAAAGACAGCCTGCAGCCCTACATACATAGTTTTTCAATAAAGTAGACATTAATCTGAATGATTTATCCTTCTGAGTTAGAGGAGAGGAAGAAAGAATATGGCTTTGTCACTTTAAAAATTTGTTTGGATGGGTCTATTCTTTAAGTTTTTCCTTTAGATGCTTTTTCATTTACTTTATTAAATTTGTCTACTATGGTAGACAGCCCATAGTATGGAACTCCTTACCCTTAAAACGTCTTAAAAGAAATATTTTTATAGCTCAGAAGTTCAATTATATTAAAATTAATTTTTGCATGTTGCTTAAGCATGTAAACATCTCCTTTATAAATGAAGAAATTTGTTTTTTTTAAGATAAGAGACAAAAAATGAATAGGAAAATGAAAACAATATTCTAAGAAAGAAATCAAATCTCATAAGATTACAAATAGTTGTTACTATCAATTCTATAAAAACACAGAATTTGATTTGAATATGCTTCGTTAGTCTATGGTAGAACATGATGGGAATTAGATATATCAATCTATTAAGAAGCAGATTTGTTCTATTCATAATCTGTCATCATACAGTAACCTTGGTATAATACCATGGCATGTTGCTATATACAAAATAACTTACTATAAATTATAATTTCTATTAGTTATCTTGCATCTGAGAAAACCACAGTTTTCTTTGTTTGATTTGGCTTAGTTTTTACTTTACTGTTTGTTTAGTATTAATTATTTCAAGACAGAAAAAGTCATATATATTCTCAATAATCTAAACTCAGAAGATGAGTATACATGGCATCCAACACTGATTTCTCATCTTGATTTGAAATTGGTATGTCTTTCATGCAGTCTTTCCACCCAGATTGTTCAGATTTTATTGTTTTTTTGTTTTTTTGATTTTTTAAGTCAATTAAATTTGTATTCTAAAAAAACTGCTGGAATTGTATCTGGCTTGAAAGTTCAAGCAAAAATCTTCCTCTTTTAGATTGATGAAAGCTAAGTATTCATTTCCTTGTATTCAAAGATATGGACTATTTCTTGATCTTTCTTTAAAACAACACAAACAACATTAGCAAAACAAAAATACATATAATAAAGACAACACTTTTTTTGTGTGTTTCGTGCCATTGTATTTCATTTATTCATTAATAAGGTTTATGCTACATTTAAATGTATTTACAATCCATTTGTCAATAAATTTAACTATAAGGAAGAAGATAAGCTGAAAATATACAAAAATCAGGATAATTGACACACTTCAAGATTAATTAAAATAAATAAGAAAATATTAAAATTATGGCATAAAATATGCTTATAATAAGGCAAAAAACTAACGAAGATAAATATTTAAGTGGAAGATAAATAGTGAAGTGGAATAATTTTAGAAAATAGAAATATGGAAAAGCTGTATTTCTGTTTGTATGCAGACATATAGACATAAAGATATTTGTCCATATGTCATCCTGTGGCTCAGAATTAGTTGACTTCTTATTAAAAAGAAAAGTCCATGTAGATTCTCTCTGATCGTACATTTGTACATGCTCTATTTAATGTAACTAATTGTTTTGAATTGCAGGTTCTATGCTAGATAATATAAACCCAATGATAAATTAATAGATTATAAAATTAAGAGAAGGGAAAATTAATACTTTACCATCAGCATCTCTGTAATCATACTATTTAGTATCCAGTAAAATTTCATTAAGTGCACTTTCATTCATTTTCACATTGCTTCTTCACAACTTTATGAGGGACTCATATTTATTATGTCTGTTTTATAGATGAGGACACGAAGGCTTGGAGAAGACACTAAAATTTTCAAAGTAACAAACAATAAAACTAGACATGTCTGAATTATGTTCAATTTCTCTTATTACAGTGACTGGCACATAGAGAACATTCTCTAGTTATTCAGTTTTACCATGTTTATTATTATTACTATTGTTATTTTATCATATAAGTATTAAAAATTTTTAAAGACCTTCACAACAAGAAGTAATGTATGTAAGGATTTCTGCAAAAGACACCTTGGTAGAATGTTGTCTTCTGATTTTTTTTGTACTTATTTATAAATTATTAAGAAGATTAATAGATTAAAAATTGAAGTACCAATTAAAACATCTGATAGCCTGTATAGAACTTAAAAACTGGTTGAAAAGTACTAATTGTATTAGTCTGCTACCCAGCTTGGCAAATTTAAAAATTATTAATATTGTAAATATAAATATTATTTTATCATTGAAATGACAAGGTATTTTTACATCCTATAGCTAACCTTAACACCTCACAAGGATTAAAGATGCAAGCTGGTAGAATCAGTATGCCAGTTTATTAAATTTTGGAGGTTTATTTTCATATTTATTGCTAATCAAAACATAAATACACTGGAACTGTAATACAAGCTATAAGATAAATGTCTCTTTATTAAAATGTTAGAAACACTCTATTTTGTATTAGAATATAGTATAATAATAGGGAAAGTTATAAAATGTTTAAGTAAAAGATAATGTTATTAATATTAAAAAATCATTGTGTATGTAGAGGTAAAGGACACAAAACAATTTAATATTTAGAACATATTTTCTATTGAATTCATTATCATTATTTTAATATGAACAAATTAAAATGTATTCTGTTTCTCCAACTGGTATAATGTATTTCCTAATTGCTAACTTATTTCTGAGTTTCATTCTATCCTATTAAGATGAATTTAGAAATTTGGGGAGGAAATTTAACCCCCTTTGTCTCTAAGAGAGCTCCTAGTCAAGTTTTGGAGGCCACTTGTTCATTAATGATAAAACCTCCTCCATCAAGGTATAAAATAAGAAATCATTGACATTGACAACACTCCACTGAGTAATTTGAAACTGTTGCCTTCCAGTCGAACTGATGTGATTAATTAACCTATCAACAAGCTCAGTGTCTGGTGAAAAATGGGAGCTATATAATGCTAAATCTCAAGGACAGCTTGAACTTTTTGAGGATCTTGAACTGAAATTTTTTTCAGGCAAGTGGTCTCATTGAATTTCAATAAACTAGAAATCAAAGCTTTCTAGACTTTAAATTTTTTTTTATTAGTATTAGATCATAGCTGTGTACATTAATGCGATCATGGGGCACCATGCACTGGTTTTATAAACAGTTTGAGACATTTTCATCACACTGGTGAACATAGCATTCCTAGCATTTTCTTAGTTATTGTGTTAAGACAATCATTTTCTGCATTCACTAAGTTTCACATGTACCCTTATAAGATGTACCACAGCTGTAACCCCACCAATCACCCTCCCTCTGCCCAACCTCCCCCCGCCCCCTCCTCCCTGCCCTCCAGCTCCCCCTTCCTCATATTCTTAGGTTATAACTGGGTTATAGCTTTCCTATGAAAGCCATAAATTAGTTTCATAGTAGGGCTGAGTACCCCAGAACAATGGGAGTGATTAAATAGACCGGACCATTCCAGGTGGGGAATACTAGTGTGGGCTGGCAGTTCAGGCTGTGCAGAGAACTGGCGGGTGGCTGGACTCAAATCTCTAGACTCAAAAGTGAGACCCTGAGCCACATAAAGTGAGCAGAAGGTTTCCATGTGCTGCAGCCGCGCCACGGGCAGCAGCTAGCCCCTCCCCCACAGCCGACTGCAGTTGCCAGTTTGCAGGAGAACGCGGGAGCAGAGTAGAAAGATTTGTGAAGGGTGGACTCCTGCACCAAGATGGGAGGTTGGATAGGAGTGCTGTCTAGAACAGAGAAGCCGAGGTTGCACAACAATTAGGTAAAAACTTTTACAGCAACTTCAAAATGGCGATCGGTTACCATTGGTTACCGTGGTTACCACGGTAACAAAAAGTATTTTTTTAACTAGCCAGGTGTGGTGGCATGTGCCTGTAGTCCCTGCTACTTGGGAAGCTGAGGCAAGAGGATCATTTGAGCCCAGGAGTTTGAGGCTGCAGTGAGCTATGATCATGGCACTGCACTCCAGCCTAGGAGAAAGAGCCAGAGAGACCTAGCCTCAAAATAAAAAAATTTAAAAAAAATAAAAATCTTAGTCATTAGATTCTTAGGACTTCCAGGATCCTCTCAACATCCTTGCTTTGAGAGTATTTTTACTCAAACAGCAAGAAAATTAAATGGCTTAAATATAAATAACATGACCTGCTTATATAAGGAAGGGTCTCTAATCAATACAGATAAGGAAAATGCCCATGTCTAGGAAACTATTATGGAGTGCCCTTCAGTGATACTCCTTAAGCTATTCTCCCATTCAGTTCTTCAGCAGAATCAAGATTTCAACACATGTAGGGTATTGTATGTGGATAGGGCATGGGCACCATATACCGAGGGTGGCGGGTTCAAACCCGGCCCCGGCGAAACTTCAGCAAAAAAAAAAAAAATAGCCAGGTTAAGAAAATGGAAGCTTAAAAAAAAAAAAAAAAAAATAGCCCGGCGTTGTGGCAGACGCCTGTAGTCCCAGCTACTCGGGAGGCTGAAGCAAGAGAATTGCCTAAGCCCCAGAGGTTGCTGTAAGCTGTGATGTCACAGCAATCTACTGAAGGCAGCGGAGTGAGACTGTCTCTAAAAAAAAAAAAAAAAAAAAAAAAAGATTTCAACACAGGTAAACACATAAAAATACCCCTTTCCCCAGTTTGTCCACGTTATTCAACATTTTTCAAGCAAATACTTTTGATACAGCAATCATCCATAATACATGTACAAGGCTTTGTACTTTTTCTTCAATAGAATAAAAGAATATTAAACATTTCCCAAAAGTGAAATATGAAAAAAAAATTCTATAGATTTCCTCAAATTGTTAGTACTCTTAAAGTGGTACTCCTTTTACTTCACTTCTTTCTCTACCGAGTACTACTCTTGTTGCTTATGCCTATGGGGGGGGGGAGGATCACTGAGCACCCACACCAGTATTAGTTTACTTAAAAATCTACAAAAGGTAAGTGAGCAAACAGAAGGCTCCAATACAATAATGGAATCATTTGCAGGCTACACTGAGATCTCATTACCAGCTTCAATTCCAGGCCTGACTTGGTACCACTTAAAACAGACTCAACACAAAGCACGGATTCAAAAGCAGGAAAGACAACGAAGGGAAACAGGCTGGCACCCTCGCAGGCCTCCTAGCTCCTGATATGAATTTACCTTTCCCAAAATGGTAGCACAGAGCCAGGACTTTAATTAGTCTTATACTGATTATCAATTTACACATATAGTAAACCTTTGTCCCTCTACAAACTTGAATTCACTGTAGACCAGTGTTACTGCCTCCAAGACGCCTTCGACAATTGCCTTGTTCCAAGTAGGCAGAGCTCCCTATCACTGCACAGAGCCTCCAGCTTCGCCACCATCAACACCACACTGCTCTCATTGGTCTGTCTCCACCAAGAAGCCAGGTGAACTCTCCAAGTGTAGGCAACACATTTGTTCAACCTTCTAGTATCAAAGCTGGCACAGTTATCCAATACTTTTATAAGTACTTTAAAACTTTATTTCTTATTTCAAAGTAGTTCAGAAGTTTCTCTAGTTGTTAAATTGTGTTTTTGTCCTGCTAAGCAGTATTTTGGTTAGTCCCTCTAAAACCTGGGTCAACATACAGTAAAAAATCTCTTAAACAATCTCTATTAACTTAGTTACCCAATTAATACATACCAGCTTAGTAAAGTACGCTGAGCACTTACATTGATGAGCTCTCTCTAGAAGGCCCACATACTCTGGCTCTCCTCAGTTAAACTATATGCTCACCAAGGATCAGCTGTGTTTGCTATCAAACCAACTACTTTTGTTAGTGAAATAATATGATTTAATATTAAAATCAGTAATGAAACCAGTAAAATATGAGTATAAAAAGAAAAAGTTGTTCTTCCCACAAAGACAAATCGAATGACTGGAAAACCGTACAAAATGAGGGGTTAAAACCAGTCGTTGCTGAATTGGGTATGGGTCAAACAACCATAAAGGACTTGGGAGAGAAATTATAAAAATCTAGCAGGATTCTGTATTCAGATGAAAGAGAACTTATAAATGAGTCAGAGTAATGTTTATAAAGGAATGATAGCTTAGTTCTCCAAACAGAGGAACCAAAAGCCTTATCCTTCATTTGAAAGAAAGAAAAAAAGTAAATACACTTTTATATCTTTTAAATCAAAATGTTCCAGAAATATACTTTCATTCCTTGCCTTGACATACATTTTTTAAAAAAAAAACCAACTTCCTCTTACTTAGCATAATTAAAGGACCTTTGCTGTATTTTATATCTCACAGAAGATACTATCTTTAATCAAAAATTTGAAATTTTCTCTCATTCTATCCTTATTACTATACATTGCCACTCATTTCATTACATTTCTTTATTTCCATCCACAGCCTAAATAACTAAATAAAGCCAATATAATATATATTCAGCTGCACATCATATCCTGAAGATTTGTGCTTCTAATAGACTGGACCCAGAACAAACTTCATACAAGTACTACCATTGCATTGTGAAAAAGAAATTACTTCCAATTTAATAATATGCAAGTTAAAAATTGGTAATATCTTCATAAAACTGAAATAAAAACTTTTTCAAACGCTGAAAAGTGATCTAGTTTCTACATTATTAAATGCTAAACAGTGAAACTCTTTACCCATCACCATCACCATTATTAACTAAAGCCCCAAAGAAGGAAAGGAAAGGGCAGTACAGTGTTGCCAATAAAGGAAAAGTGCCAAAGACTTATTTACCTTCCGATTTTGGTCATAAGCAGAATCAATCCCCAAAATGCTGTTCACTTCTACATACGGATATTTCTTTTCCAGGACACTGACCACATGTTCAACTTTCACTTTTTCTCCAGTTCTCACCTTGTTATAGATCTGAAGAAAGAAATACCATGTAACCAACCACACATTTAAGTTCAAATTCCAAGGTGTTCATCACAAAACATTTCTGAATGTAGAGGAAACGACAGGTGTTTTTCTTAAAGGGCATATTGCACTACTGGAACACTCAAAAAAAGTGTTGGCATGTTAGCAATCCTCCCTTTTCTATATATCTTATTAAGATGACTTCTTAGGTTAGAAACTAAACATTCTTTAAAAGACTCAGGAGCAGCACCACGTTAAGTTCAAATACAAAAATGTGTTAAGAATAATCTGAATACTTATAAGTAACCTTTGAAATAAAACTTATGCTCGTGATGTTTAGGAGGGAAAAGATTACAAACCACGTATAAAGTAATCCACTTTTAAAAAAACAGACCAATAACAACAAAACTGTACCTGTATTTGTACTGTTAAATTCTAGAAGGATACACGGCAACCTTTTAATGGTGCCTACTTTTAAGGAGGACTGGCGAAAAGAAAGGGTGACACAGAAATTTTAAATTGACATTATTATTTGACTTTTTTTTTTAATAGTGAACATGTATTACTTTTGCAATAAAAAAATAAAAAGAAATGAAAACTCATATTATTCTTTTCCTTCATACACATATCTATTGGAGGGGGACTTTAAAAAGTAGATTTTGAAATACTTTGAGTGACTTCTTTTGAACCTATTTCATTCTCCTTTGCCCTCTTGCTACTACCTTCCCCAACATTTCTCAAGAAGATCATAGCAAAAGCTCACTGACTAGTATCCACATCACTTTTTTTTTTGCCTGATGTTAGATCCATCTCCATACACATCAGCAGAATGATTTTTTGATCTGAGACCAATCCAAGCTCAGGTTAACCCAGCTGGCTAAGCTTACAAAGGCCTCAAGGAGACGGTCCCCTTCTTCCACTTGGCTCTCACAATCCTCTGCCCAAGCCACACTAACGACCTGAAATCGCTACCTTTGATTTGCAGCTGTGTTCCACTGCTTCTGCCTAGACCCACACAGGACAACTGTTACTCCACAAAAATGCCCATGACCATAACCAGGATGGGTAAGGACCTCATGCAGCCACAGACAATTTTGCTGTCTACACTATATGACAGCAGCTGTCTGAACATGTCCCTCATTAGGCTGCGAGGTTTTTGTTGACAGGGATGAGGCTTACTATTAATTGCAACTCTCTCCCTATACACAAAGCTAATACCAGGCCTGGCACACGGTAGGCTTCAGTAAACGTTACCCAAATAAATGAACATTCTAACTAACAAAAAATGCTCCAAATGAAGCTCTCAATAAAACATGGAACATGATAAACTGCAGAATAACAAAGGTGGTTAAACTTAACTAATTCAAACATGATTTCTTAATAGTTACCGTTAATCTATAAACTATTATTACAAAACAGCTGGTTATACTCAAGAGTAGAAAGAAATAAAACAAGGAGAATTCTTTGAACTTGAGCAAGTAAATGCCTTAAACACACACATTAACTAGGGCATTTCAAAATATACAGTAAAAATGGAAAAACTAGACTGTTAGTAAGAATTTTGTGATCAGAACATTAAACTAAACTCTAATCAAAAAATCATATGACAGTCTCAGAAGAAAAAAAGTAGACTTCTTTTTATACAAGTAGAGAGTGCCGCACTTATCACTAGTGATTTCAAATATTACCAAAGGGCAGAAGATTAAGATATACTAGTCCTCCTAAGGAATCTTAGCTGAAATTGCAGCAATCTATTATTTATGTTAATGACCCAATAAAGGCAAACCCTAAAATATAACACAGATAGAGTTTGTGCAAATAATTTATTTTTTCTCTGTATAGAAACATAGAATCCTCTTAAATTGGTTTCTAGAATAAATTAGATTTTAAAAATTATTTGCCATTTTGAACACAAACATACGTGTGTCAGAGTCTGGAAGGCATGGTAATCGTCCACTTCATGGGCGACGTAATTATGTGCTCTAAGAACAGCAACTCCAGCATCTTGCATCCCGTCGACATCTTCAGAGTCATTAACCACAAAGATAAAGCCAATTCTGGAGGAGAAAAGAAAAAAGAAACATCTCAAGGAATGCAACCAGGGAGAAGGAATGGCATCCTTTTATCTGCTTCATGTGTATATTGTAGCTAATAGAGAAAAAATATCCTTAAGTGAAAAGCAGTTCACACCCTACTCTAACACGGCTGCTGACAAATATATACATACGTGGGTCACAGAAAGTGAGTTCTTTTTTCAGATTAATATGAAGATACAAATGATTAGGTTGCATTGTTGGCATCTGCTAGGTAAAGTCCAAGTTGTAGCTGAGCCATTCACCCAGGAGGTGTGCCATGTACCCTACACTGTGCCTGTTAGGTGAGAGCTGATTAATAGCCCCTCCCTCCGCCCCTCTCCCCACTCTCCCTTTCCCTCAACTTGATTTTAATTGTATTTTCTCTCATGTGGGACTGTAACTGTTCATCTACTCGTGCCACATTAGTATTGAGTATATTGGATACTTGCTTTTCCATTCTTGTGATACTTTACTAAGGAGAACGCTCTCCAATTCCATCAAGGTTGATACCAAAGAGGTAAGGTCTTCATCTTTCTATGGCTGAATAATATTCCACGGCATACCCATACCACAGTTTATTAATCCATTCATAGGTTAATTCCACATCTTGGCTCTTGTGAACTGAGATGCAATAAGCATTCTTATTGCTTATTTGATAAGCAAATGTCCTTATGGTAAAATGATTTTTTTTCTCCTGGGTAGATACCAAGTAAAGGAATTGAGGGGTCAAATGGAAGGTCTAATTTTAGCTCTTTGAGGACTCTACACACTTCCTTCCAAAGATGCTGTATTCATTTGCAATCCCACCAGCAATGTTAAAAGTGTTCCTTTCTCTCCACAACCACACCAGTATCTGTAGCTTTGGGATTTTGTGATGTGGGCTATTCTAACTGGGGTTAGGTGATATCTAGAGGTGGTTTTGATTTGATCTCAAGATGGTTTGTCTGATGATTAGGGACCTTGACCATTTTTTCATGAGTTTCTTGGCCATTTCTCTGTCTTCTTTGAAGAAGGTTCTATTCATGTTTCTTGCCCCATGATAAATGGGATTGTATGCTTATTTTTTGTTGATTACTTTGAGTCTTTTATAAATTCTACTTATCAGGCCTTTGTCAGATTCATAACATGCACATTATCTTTTCACATTCTGAAGGCTATTTGCTTTAACTGTTGTATCCTTAGCTGTGCAAAAGCCTTTTAGCTTTTAAGTCTCATTTATTTATGTTTGTTGCTGCTGTGATTTTCAATGGAGTCTTCCTCAGATAATCTTGACCCAGGCTGACAACAAGAGTATTTTCGTGTTTTCATCTAGAATTTTTATCCAAGTCTTGGATTTAAATCTTTTATCCATTGTGAGTGAAGTTTTATAAATGGTAAGAAGTGCCGATCCAGTTTCAGTTTTTTACATGTGGCTAACCAGTTCTCTCATCACCATTTACTGAATGGGGATTATTTAGTAATGCATCCAGGTTTGTTTTAATTTCTAAAAAACTGCATTGGCTATTCAGGGCCTTTTCTGGTTCCATACAAAACATAGGACTATTTTCTCAAGTTCTTCAAAGTATGATGTTGGTATTTTAATGAGGATTGCATTAAATCTACAGATCTGCATTTTAACAACGTTGATTCTTCCCAACCAAGAGCATGGTATATTCCATTTGTTAATGACTTCTGCTATTCCTTTTCTCAAGGTTTCATAATTTTCTCTTTAGAAATCCTTTACCTCTTTTGTTAGACATATTCCCAAGTATTCCATTTTCTCTGAAGCTACTGTGCAGAAAATTGTGTCCTTGATTTGTTTTTTGGCTTGTTACTCGCATATATATAAAGGCTACTGATTTGTGGACACTGATTTTATATCCTGAAACATTACTGCATTTTTTGATCACTTCCAGAAGTCTTGTGGTTGAATCTCTGGGGTTCTCTAATATAGGATCATTAGCAAAGAGCAGGACTTTGACCTCCTCTGTCCCCATTTGGATAGCCCCAATGTCCTTCTCTTACCTGACTGCACTGGAAAGAACTTTTAGCACTATGTTGAATAGTAGTGGTGACAGTGACCGTCCTTGTCTGGTTCCAGGTCTAACTGGGAAAGCTTTCCATTTTACTCCACTTAGTATGATATTGCCTGTGGGTTTGTTACAGATGGGTTCTATCAGTTTAAGAAATGTCAATTCTATGCCGATTTTCTTAAGTGTTCTTGTCAAAAAAAGATGATGAATTTTGTCTAATGCTTTTTCTGCAACTATTGAAAGGATCATGTGATCCTTTGACTTCTATTTAAGTGGTGAATTGCATCAATGGATTTGCATATATTAAATCACCCTTGCATCCCTGGGATTAAAGCCTACTTGATCATGATGTATAATTTTTTTAATTTGTAGCTGTGTTCAATCTAGGATTTTATTATTTTTGCACTGATATCATTAGTAAAATTGGTCTGTAGATTTCCTTTTTGTTGGGTCATTTCCTGGTTTTCATATCAGGGTGATATTTGCTTAATAGAATGTGCTGGGGAGGGTTCCTTCCTTCACAATGTTATGGAATAGGTTCTGCAGGATAGGTACAAGCTCTTCTTTAAAAGTCTGATAGAATTCTGGTGAAAAGCCATCTGGTTCATGACTTTTTTTGGCTAGGAGCTTTTTTATTGTTGCAATTTCAGTGCTTGATGTCAGTCTTTTCGAGACTTCCCGGTCTAGGGAGGTTGTATGATTCCAAGTATTGGTCCATTTCCTTTACATTTTCAAATTTCTGGGCAAAAAAATTTTTGTAGCAATCAGAGATGATCTTTTGTATCTCTATAGCAGTGGTTCTCAAACTTCCTAATGCCGCAACCCTTTAATACATAATACAGTTCCTTATGTTGTGGTGACCTCCAACCATAAAATTATTTTTGTTGCTACTTTATAAATGAAATTTTGCTACTGTTATGAATCGTAATGTAAATATGATATGTAGAATGTATTTTCATTGTTACAAAGGGGTCGCGACCCACAGGTTGAGATCCAACCGCTGCTCTATAGTATCTGCTGCTATTCCCCTTTTTCATTTCTGATAGAGGTTATTAGAGATCCTACTTTTCTGTTCCTAGTTAATCTGGCCAAAGATTTATCGACTTAACCTTTTCAAAGAATCAACATTTTGTCTTGCTGATTTTCTGAATGATTCTTTTGTTTTCAATTTGATTTCTCATCTAAGCCTGGTTCTTTCTTTTCTTCTGCTAGGTTGAGATTGGATTGCTCTTCCTTTTCCAATTCCTTGAAGTGATTTATTAGGTTGTTGATGAACGCTCTGTTTTTTGGATATGGGCATCTAATGCATTAAATTTCTCTCTTAGGACTGCTTTTGCAGTATCCCAAAGGTTTTGATAGTCTGTGGCTTCATCATCATTATGTTTGAGGGACAAAATAATCTCATTCTTTATCTCATCCTTGACTCAGCTGTTATTCAGCATAAGGTTGATCAGTTTCCATGACGTTGTGTGGAGATAAAGGTTTTTAATGGAGTTAAGTTCTACCTTTATTCCCTTGTGGTCTGAAGATACAAGGTATAATTTCTATGCTTTTCTATGTGTTGAGGTTTAATTTGTGTCTTAGGATAATACTGATTTTGGAGTATGATCCATGAGCTGATGAGAAGAAATTATACTCAATAATTTTAGGGTACTATGTTCTATATACAGCTATTAAGCTCAATTGTTCTAGGGTCATGTTTAAGTCCTTATTTCTTTGTTTAGTTTCTGTTTAGAGGATCTGTCCAGTTCTGTCAGAGGGGTGTTAAAGTCCCTAACTATTCTGGTGTTGTATACCGTACTGTTCTGACCAATTCAGGTTCATTTCATAAATCTGGGAGCATTTAGGTTGGGTGCATATATATTTAGAACTGAAATGTCTTCTTGTTGCACTGTTCCTGGGAGCAGTAAATAATGACCATGTTGGTCTTTACTTTTGTTGCTTTAAATCCATTTGTATCTGACAATAAAATTGCAACCCCTCCTTTTTTCTGATTTTTATTTGGCTGAAATATTGTTTTCCAACCCTTCACCCTGAGTCTTATTTTGTCCTTAGAGGTTAGATGTGTTTTCTGAAAACAGCATATAGTTGGCTTGCGGGTTTTTTTATCCAGACAGCCAGCCCATGCCTCTTCAGTGGGGAATTCAAGCCATTCACATTTATTAAGAGCAGGCGTCCTCAAACTTTACAAACAGGAGGCCAATTCACTGTCCCTCAGACCGTTGGAGGGCAGGACTACAGTTTAAACAAAAAAACTATGAACAAATTCCTATGCACACTGCACATACCGTATTTTGAAGTAACACGGCTTCATGGGGCCCACGGGCTACAGTTTGAGGATGCCTGATTAAGAGGACTGATAAGTACACTGGAGTTCTGTTCATTTTGTTTTAAGGAAGTCTGCCTCCTACTTTTATCACTTGAGCCACTGTGGAACCTTCATTTCCAGATGTCTTTACTTTGCTGGTGGTCCATGCGATGGTCTGTATATAGTATGATATGAATACTTCTTGCAGTGCTGGTCTTTGAGTGGCAAATTTCCTAAATGATTGCTTCTCAGAAAAAGATTTGGTTTCTCCATTAAATATGAAACTTAGCTTGGCAGGATACAGGATCCTAGACTGGAAGTCATTTTGTTTGAATAAGTTGAAATTTGGAGCCCAGTCTCTTCTGGCTTGTGAAGTTTCAGCTGAGAAACCTGCTGTCCCCTGATGGATCTGCCCCTGTAGGTGAGTTGGTGCTTACTCCTGGCTGCTTGCAGAATTTCCTCTTTCATTTTGACCTCGGCCAGGTTCATTACAATGTGCTGAATATTCTCCTTGAATTGAAACAAACTAGGGTTTGATATGCCTCTAAAAGGAATGTGCTTGAATCCTTGGTGATACTCGGGAATTTTCAATAGGGCTTGCACACCTTTTAATCGCTGTTCATCTCCTTCAGGAATACCTATATTAGCATATTTATACATTCCATGAAGTTCCATAATTCTCCAGGATATTGCTCAGCTTTTACTCTCTTCTTTTCTGACCTTTGTAAATAACTGAGTTAGCTCAAGAGCCTTGTTGTCTAGCTGTGAGGGTCTTCTCCATGGTTTAATGTTATTGATAATTTCTCCAGCATCTTTCAGCTTCCTGAATGACGCCTTCAATTCTTCAAGCTGTGATATAGCCTTTCTAATTTCATCACATCTTCCATTCATTTCTTGGGTCAATTTTTGTATTTCTTTTTGGTGGTTTTCCACTTTCTCTTCAATTCCCTTCATCTCTTCCCTTCCCTTTACCAACCACACTCAAAATTCCTTTTCTGTCACTTCCATCATTCCTTTATAGGTAGGATCCTGCCTCATGGTCCTTTCAGGGAAGGGGGTTGATCTGTTCTGGTTTTTCATGTCACCAGAATTTTTTTGTTGGTTCCTCCTCTTTTTCTTCTCCTTAATTTTTCTTGTCTCTGTGCTTGGGTATTAAAATGGCCTTTGGGTACAGGCATGAAAAGAAGAGAGCAAGAAGGGAGGGTGAATTTAAAAAAATTTAATTAAAAAAGGAGAAAAGGCGCAGCGTCTGTAGCTGAAGGGCGCCAGCCACATACAGCAGGGATGGCGGGTTCAAACCCAGGCTGGGCCAGCTAAAGCAACAATGACAACGGCAACAACAAAAAAATAGCCAGGTGTTGTGGCGGGCACCTGTAGTCTCAGCTACTTACTCGGGAGGCTGAGGCAAAAGAATTGCTTGAGCCAAGAGTTTGAGGTTGCTGTGAGCTATGATGCCACGGCACTCTACTGAGGGTGCCATACTGGGACTGTCTCAATAAACAAACAAAGAAACACAAAACAAAAAAAGGAGAAAAGAAAGAGAAAAAATAGTAATAATGGTGTTGGGCAGGGCACAGTGGCCCACAAGCACAATCCCAGCACTCTAGGGCGCCAGGACAAGAGAATCACCCTTGTGAGGTGAGGTGCTCCTTACCAGCGTGATCAAGAATCAGATCCATGCCTTCTCCAAATATAGCACATAATCAGTTGTGTGTCGCTGCAGGCATCTGCAAACAGTCCCCTCTGAAGGCCAAAGCAGGTGGGACAGCCTAGCCCAAGGGTTCAAGGCCTTTGTGAGAGAAACCAATGCCACTGCATCCCAGCCAAGGCCTCAGAGCAAGCCTCTGTCCCAGAAATGTATAAAAAAGAACAGACTAAAAAATGAAAAAAAAGAAAGTAAGAAAAGGATTTCTTGGTTGTCATTTAAGAGATTTATGAAGAAAAGGTGAGACAAGTAGAAAATAAAAAAAAAGGCAAGGTAAGGGGGAGCTAGAAACACCTATATTAAAAATGGAAACCTTAATATTAAAAAACAACTAATAATAATAATGTAATACAATTGCTTGGACACCTGGTGGTGCTCCAGGGTCAGGAAACAAAATGTAAAAAAAATTTTAAAGCATTACTTCCTCTTTTGCATGTGGTAGAGGCAGAAGTCATTAGCTAGTCGACTTGGAAAGCTGGTCTTGTTTTCCTGCTTTATTTGATCTGATTTTAATCTGGGTGTGGTTGCTCCTTGGACAAATGAATCCCCCATAGTGGCAAGAGAGCCAAAATCCTGAAGCTTATACCAAATTTTATGGGGGTATTACTCCTTGGCCCTCCAAACAATTCCCTCAGTCTACAAAACGGTCTGTATGTGAGGCGGGATCTGTCCAATTCACCTGTCCAACAGGAGGGCTGC
The DNA here is from genome assembly GCA_963574355.1 of Loris lydekkerianus. Classification (NCBI taxonomy): domain Eukaryota; kingdom Metazoa; phylum Chordata; class Mammalia; order Primates; family Lorisidae; genus Loris; species Loris lydekkerianus. The sequence continues at coordinate 33,527 of CAUYPK010121827.1, read as the reverse complement.
TGCCCATACCCAGCAGGCAGAGTCAGAGGCAGTCATACACCGGGACCTTGCGAGGCTGCTCTGGAGCAAGGTGCTCCTGTGTGCAGGCTGAATGAAGGTTATGACTCTCTCTGTTCCTTCCCAGTGGCTCTCCCATGATGGATGCCCAGCAGGCTTCCTGCCCGCATATCCCCGGGTCCAAATCTGTCCACCCGGCACCTTTGGCCCTTCCCCCACCCCAGCCATTCTACAGGGGCCCCAGAGTCCTGCACGGATCTCAATTACTGCTCGTTTCACACCATCGCCTTGCCTGGAGGGATAGACCCTCCTAGAGGTTAGTGGGACTATGGGGTGCCATGGGAGTGTTCAGGGAGACTTTCTAGCGGAATTAATCCCTCCAGTGTAGGCTCTGTCTCTGGGTCGCAGCATTCCCTCTTGCCCACTTTCTGCATGTGGTAGAGGTAGAAGTTATTAGCTAGTTGCTTTCCACCCGTCCCCATCTCTTTGGCTCCTAGAGTCCTTCAATGTCTCACTGTACCATCTCAATGATGTTTCTGGGTGGGACAGTCCAGTAAGAGGTGGCTGGAGTCCCTTGGCCCAATCTGAGAGTGGCTAATGAGGAGTTGTCTCTATTCTGCCATATTGGAGCCTCCACCACTATGAACATTTTAAGACAGGCAATGTCATGCTCCATTATTTCATTTCTAGGAAAGACAGTTGACAGCTTCCTACCAGATTAACCCATGCAAGTTTCAACTTCCTCTACTTATTGGTGTTGCCGGGAAGGCTTCATCTGTTTCCATCCATGCAGATTTTACTTTCTGTGATTTCTGTGGATCTCAAAACTTTCATAATGATGCACATAACATCACAAAATAAAAAAGCTGATTCTCAAATCTGACTTAAGAATTTTTACTGTTAAACCAAGCCATTTCTGTATCAGGAAAAGATTCCTTTACCGACATAAAGAGTGTTGCTATAGTTTTATGGGAAGATTTTGTTCTGTTTTTAAACAAAAATTAGGAGAAATAAAAATTTTCAGACTGTAAAAGAAAACAGAAAAGGAGTAATTTTGATATTTAACACAGGCACTATAAGAATTATAGGTAAAAGGAAAGCAACACAAAAATTATAACTGCCCTGTACCAAAAACCTATAACCAAGGCTAAAGTTTATTAACTTTTAAAATTTAAAATAAAGGAATAAATCACAAAGAGATACCATCATACATCTATAGACTGGTTGGCTAAAAAGTCTTGTAAAAGCAATTCAGTGGACAAATAGTCTTTTCCATAAATAGTACTGGAGTAAGTAGACATCCACATGCAGAATAATCAATCAAAATACAGACGTTATGCCCTTCACAAAAATTAACTCAAAGTAGATCACAGAACTAAATGTATAACACAAACTATAAAATTCCTGGAAGAAAATTTAGGTCATCTTAGGTCTGGCAATGACATGTTGGATCTGCATGATCCATTAAAACAAACTGGTAAACTAGACTTCATTAAAATTTAAAACTTCAGGGTGGTGCCTGAGGCTCAGTGGGTAGGGCGCCAGCCATACACACAGAGGCTGGTGGATTTGAACCTGGTCCAGGTCAGCTAAAACAACAATGACAATGGCAACATAAAAATAGCCAAGTATTGTTGCAGGCGCCTATAGTCCCAGTTACGTGGGAGGCTGAAGCAAGAGAATCACTGAAGCCCAAGACTTTGAGGTTGCTGTGAGCTGTAACACCACGGAACTCTACCCAGGGTGACAGCTTCAGACTCTGTCTCAAAAAAAATTTTTTTAAACTACTGTCCTCAAAAGGACATTATTAAGAGATTGAATGGATAAGCCACGGATTGGCAGAAATTCTTTGCAAAACATCCATCCAATAAAGAACTACAATCCAAAATATACAATGAACTCTTAAAACTCAACAATAAGGAAATAAATAACCAAATTTAAAAAATGGGCCAAAGATCTGAATAGACACTTCACCAAACAAGAAGATACAGATGTTAATAAGTAGATGCTAAATATCGTAAGTCATTAGAGAATTGCAAATTCAGGTAACAATGACATACCACTACATACATATTAGAATGGCCAAAATCCAAGACACTGACAACATTAAGTGCTTGTGAGGATGTGGAATAACAAGAACTCTCAGCCACTGCCAGTGAGAAGGCAAAATGGGGCAGCCACTTGGGAAGACAGCTTGACGGTTTTTTACAAAACTAAGCATACTCTTACCACATGATGCTAGAATCATGCTCCGTGGTATTTCTGCAAAGGAGCTGAAGGACTTATGTCCACACAAATCCTGCACTCAGGTATTTATAACAACTCTATTTGTAAGTGGCAAAACTAGGAGGCAAACAAAACGTCTTTCAACAAATGGATGGGCCGGGCGTGGTGGCTCACGCCTGTAATCCCAGCACTTGGGAGGCAGAGGGTGGATTGCATGAGCTCACAGTTTCGAGACCAGCCTGAGCCAGAGAGAGATCCTATCTCTAAAAATAGCCACGTATTATTATGGTGGACGCCTGTAGTCCAAGCTACTTGGGAGGCTGAGGCAAGAGAATCACTTGAGCCCAAGATTTTGAGGCTGCTGTGAACTATAAAGCCATAGCACTCTACCCAGGGTAGCAAAGTGAGACTGTCTCAAAAAAAAAAAAAAAAAGAACAAATGGATGGATATATAATGGAATCTTACTCAGTGATAAATGGAAATAAGCTACTGAGCCATGAAAAGATGAGAATCTTAAATGCACATCACTAAGTGAAAGAAGTCAATCTGAAAAGGCTATATACTATATGATTGTTAACTATATGACATTATGGAAAAGACAGAACTATGAAGATAGTAAAAAGATCAATAGTTGCCAAAGATTTAGGGGAATGGAAGGAGCCAAACAGGTACAGCACAGAAGAGTTTTCAAGTCGTGAAACTAAACAGTTTTGTAATGTGAATATTTAACATCTACAAATGCTCACAGTATGTGTAACACAGTGAATCGTAATATAATCTATGGAAGTCAGTTAACAATAACATATCAACACAGCTCTAAAAAACAGTGGTCTGCTAATTAAAAAAAAAGAAGAGGTCAGGCATAGTAGCTCATGCCTGTAATCTCAGTATTTTGGGAGGCCAAAGCAGGAGGACTGCTTGAGACCAGGAGTTCTAGACCAGTCTGGGCAAGACACTGAGACCACTACCCCTACAAAACCTTTTAAAAATTAGCCAGGCATGGTGGCACATCCGATAGTGCTAGCTAACTGGGAGGTTGAGGCAGAAGTATTAATAGAGCCCAGGAGTTCAAGGTTACAGTGAGCTGTGATTGGGCCACTGCATTTCAGCCTCAGCGACAAAACAAAAGCCTGACTCCAAAAAAATTATAAAAATAAAAAGAAAGGTTATAACCTAAAAAGAAAAAGGAAAACACAAGTAGATTTATATCAAACATCAATCTGTTAATACCAGTTAGCTCTGGGGAGGTATGTGTAAAATGTGTATATGGGGATAGAGATAGGGATAAAAACTTTTATTGTTAGATAAAAACTATGTTTTCAAAAATCTCACTTATGACAGAAATCATATATGATATGCTGTGGGCAGAAAGGATCTAAATATTCTTATGCAAACAAACATAAGAGCTAAAATCTAATTAGATCATCAGAACTTTATCTCCTCACTAACTACCCCTTTCCAAGATTTCTAAATTTCTAAAAAACGCATTAGAATTTTTCTTTTAGCTACTTGTAATTTTCTGAGCCCAGTCCCTCCTTATGGGCCATGAGAGAGTTCCTCAGACGTGTGCCCTCCTCTCCACAGCCCCTGTCAGCACTTTAATAAAGGACATCATGAGCTCAGACAGAGAGCAAGAGAACTGCCTGTCTGCCTGTGTCCTCCACCAACCCCTTGCAGCATGTTTCTCTGTTGCCTAAGAGAGAAGTCATTTTCAAATGACTTCTTGTCACCTACCTTTACAATGTGAAGACCACGTGCCCTCTTCACATGCCTTCCACAAGACCCACTGTCCCCCAACGCAATTCAATTAATATTTAATTGGTGCTGTGTATAATAGCCAGACTTCCTCTTTTGCACTCTTGTACTTCTCTTTTAATTAAAACACAGCTCTGGTTGTAATCACATAGTATATTCTTTCATCTAACCGGATGTACTCATGTTCTGTAAGGAATGTTTCATTAGACTAAAAAGCTCTGCTTTTCCAGCTATCAAAACCCTCTACTTTCCTCAAACCTATCTGAAATCCACTTTCTACATGAAACTGTTGTGAATCCCAAATATTTCCATCAATTTTTTGCTTCCCTGAAATTCTAAAGCACTTATAGCTAGTAGGACATAACCTAGCACTTGATGAGGTATCTTCTCAAAGTGTCTGAAAGTATGCAGAGGATGTTTTCCAAGATGGGTAGGAATTGAGCTTATATATTATCCATAGCATTCAGCTCAGTGCTGGGCATGGAGCACACAGTAATATTTATTGATTAAAGAGTTCTTTTCTTCTTTATTTTCACATTTCCTAAACATTCAAATTTCATCAACATGTAAAATTACCCAAATTATTGAGGGTAAATGAAAATATCTTAGCACTTATATGTAAAGCCTTAAGAAAAGGAACAGTGGAAGCCCAGTCACTCAGTACCCTACTGGTAGATTTGGTAACACTAAGGGTGTGAGAACATTTAGTCCTTGACAGTCTAACAAAAGTTACTGGCAAAGCTCTATATCTGTCCTGAAAGTGGAAATAGGTATTATGATGTGGACGCTAACCTAGGAAAATTCCCTTCCACTGGGAAACAAGCTGAGACCACATGCTATTTTTACATAGGCTATTTATTAATAATTCAGTGGTGGTAAGCTTCTATTCATTGAGAATCAAATTCTCAATCCCAAAAGATACTGGCTTCATACCAACCAGAAGATAAAACTGCCATTAACTATCCCCACTATTAATTATGCTATAATTTAGTAGCACCAGATCTGTGTTTTAGAATGACAAACAAAACCTCAGCTAAATTAAATGTGTCATCAAATCAATAGCAGTGTTACCTTAGTGGGATATGATTGCTGAGGAACATCTCAGCTGTGTTAATCAACTCTGCTGTGTTCTCATGTGCAGGATCAACTATGAAAACCTGTGGGGGAAAGGGAATGAACACATGAAGTGGCATTTATTCAAATGTCCCCAGGCCAACAGAAATGCTGCTAGTCATTGTACATAAAACCAATTTTTCCCTAGCTACTCTAAAACCACATAAATGAATTATTATACAAGTAACAGTCACCTTCTTCTATGTTCAAAGAACTATTCTACTATACCAAAAAAAAGTCAAGTTTTAGCAACTCTCCCACCTTAGAAAAAAGATTGCCTTTTTGGGTATGCATTTCCTTTTTCTTTTAAACATTTTTACAGTAGTCTTTTTATTTTTTACACCTATTATGCTGTAAATTCACAGGGAATACCGTATATACTCGAGTATAAGCCGAGTTTAGTAGGTTCCACCAACTCAGGCTCCTTTCCATTGGTTCTGAGAGTGCACTTCCCTGGGTTGAGCAGGCTGGTGCTTCAGTTGAACCCAGTTACCTTTCTCCTTTTCTGATCATTTCCCTTCATATGTTTGAAGAAGCTATCTCAGCTCTCAGAGTGCTTAATATGCTCAATATGAACATTAATCCTCTTGGCAAGAACTTTGTCCTTAACTTGTTTGTTTACAACAATGCTCACAAAATGCTAGGTAACACCACAGACTCTTCCAGTTTTGCCATGGTAACATTTGTGTGGCATGCCTTTTTGAACAGTGCCCATTCCCTTGATGTCTACAATATCACCTTTCTTATAGATTTGCATATATGTGGCCAAAGGAACAGCTCCATGCTTTCTAGAAGGACTAGAGAACATGTGTCAGGCGCCTCTCCTCTTTCCCTGTGTGTTCATCATTTGGTGAATTATGGAAGATGGCGTCTCCGGCCAAAAGGAAGGGCACGTCTGAGGATCTCTGAATTAACAATGTATTCAGATTTTAATTCTTAGACCACAGAAACAGCTATTAGGAAAGCACACAAGCATACATTAAACGCTAAGCAACTTACAGATATTCTTTCATTTACTAAAGTTCAGACATATGATAAGAGAAAAAGAGATTGCAATTTTGAGTGGGAAGGAAAAAAGTGGTTTCAAGAATGAGAAAAGTGCAGAGGGCAGTTTACCCTACAAATTCTGAGAAAGCTGACCTTAGCACTAAACTGCCCCCTAACACTTACACAACTGTGTGAGGAAAGAGACAGAAATTAGAAGGAAAAAAAGGGCCAAATAAGAACCTTCTTTCTCTCTTTCCCTCTCTCTAAAGCACTACAAGAAGGAATAAGATGAGCAGACAAAAAAACAAACAAACACTTATTTAAAGGATTAAACTGAACTATTAAATTTTAGGAATTAAGATATCAAAGAAATATAGCAAAAATATACACCTGAATAAAACAGAAAACTACTTTAAAACATTATTATGACCCTAAAACTGCTATGGAAGATATAGTCTTAAAATTTAAAAACAAAAAGGAAACCAAAAAAAAGACCTTAAACACCCCAGTCTAAACTCTTATGCGAAAGGTGAAGAGGATGTCTTCACACACCAGCGGGGGCTATAATGCTGCTGCCACATCTCATGGCCACACAAATGATCAGTACAATCCAAAGCCCTTCCATAGTGAAAATGGAGCATATTTGGTGGTGGCAGTGGTGGACAGAAGCAGCTAGTAAAGGAGAGAAATGAACACTCTACATATAACAGATAGGTAGGGGAGAGGGCACGGGAGAGACAGGGTTCACAGTCAGACAGAAGTTTTACTTACCATATTATGTAAGTTTTTCCTTATCTGCCGGATAACTCCAGGAAAGGTAGGGCGAAGCAACTCTTGTAGACTAGAAGGCCATGAATTGTATCTGCTATCAACCTCCAGGTTGTTGACCCACTACAAAAAAACATGCGTGCAGGTATTTTTAGTTAGTAAAGTGTGCAATAATACTTCAATTATGTTAAGAAGAATCACATGGGACAAGACTTTTATTTTGAGACAGAGCCTCAAGCTGTTGCCCTGGGTAGAGTGCCGTGGCATCACAGCTCACAGCAACCTCCAACTCCTGGGCTCACGCGATTCTCCTGCCTCCTCCTCCCAAGTAGCTAGGACTACGGGCACCCACCACAACACCCGGCTATTTTTTGGCTGCAGCCACCATTGTTGTTTGGCAGGCCCGGGCTGGATTCGAACCCGCCAGCTCAGGTGCAAGTGGCTAGCGCCTTAGCCATTTGAGCCACAGGTGCTGAGCCACGGGACAAGACTACTTTTAAAGATATGAAGATCAAATAGAAAATGAGTGACTAAAAGATAAATCAGAGAATAAAGATACCAACCTATAAAACTTAAGGACTAGTGCCAAGAAAATGGACAGAAATGTAACATCAACAAAAAAGCCAAGCAATCCACAGGAAATGTGTATAGGAAATAGAAATGGGTCAAAAATTTAAGGCCTGGGTGCCATGGCCCATGCCTGTAATCCCAGCAATCTGGGAGCCTGAGGTGGGTGGAATTGCCTGAGCTCACAGGTTTAAGACCAGCCTGAGCCAGAGCGAGACCTCCATCTCTAAAAATAGCTAGGCACTGTGGTGGGCGCCTATAGTCCCAGCTACTTGGGAGTCTGAGGCAAGAGAATCGCTTTAGCCCAAGAGTTTGAGGTTGCTGTGAGCTATGATGCCACAGCACTCTACCCAGGGTGATAAAGTAAGACTGTCTTTTAAAAAAAAAAGAAAGAAATGTCTGGCTCAGTGCCCTCAGGTCAGTGGTTACAGCACCAGCCACATACACCAGGACTGGTGGGTTTGAACCTGGCCCCAGCCTGATAAACAACAATGACAAGTACAACAAAATAATAGCCAGGCATTGTGGCAGGTGCCTATAGTCCCAACTACTACTTAGGAGGCTGAGGCAAGAGAATCGCTTAAGCCCAAGAGTTTGAAGTTGCTGTGAACTGTTACGCCATGGCACTCTACCCAGGGCGACATAGTGAGACTCCGTCTCAACAAAACAAACAAACAAAAAAAAAAAGAATAAGACATTTACAAGGGAAATATGAATGAATAATAGACATGAAGAAGACATACACTCTCAATTATTCTCTAGGAACTCCGAACTAACACCTCAATGAAATTTCACACTCAACAGACACTAAAAAAATTAAAAGTTATCCAAAAGAGCTACAAAGTTCAACACCAATAAAGAAAACAATTAAAAGTTTATTAATATCCAAGAATAGGTAAAGGTATAGAACAACAGTAACTCTCACCCAATGCTGATATTTGGAATGATCAATTTATGGAACTGGACCTAACAAAGTTGAAGACTTCATCAGTAACTTACCAGTCCATCCTCTAGCTCCAAGTATCTACCCAAATAAATTCTCATATGTATACACAAGGAGATAGGTTTCTTAAAAAGCCATTACAGCACTGCTTACAACAGCAAAAAAAAAAAAAAAAAAAAGTTAAAAATAGCTTAATGTCTGCAAAGACAGCAATGGATAAACAAACAGTTATGTACTCAAGGGAAAGGTAGGAAGGTCTGTGGACAGGTCCTTGCCCACGGGTGCGCAGGGTATTTCTGTAAGCACACACAAGTAACAGATATCATTTACTGCCTCTGAAGAGAAAAATAGGACTTTTTACTACAAAGGTATGTATTACATCTTAAATTTAAAGCTATAAAAGTATAAATGATTTTTTAATATGTAAATTATAACACAGAATAAACTATATGTATCAACTTGCAACAGTCTTTAAAAAAACTGTTGAGTAAGAAAGGAAGCTGAAGGATACTTACACCGGGCACTGGATTATCCAAATTTTTAAAATATTTATTTAATAAGAAATATTAATATTGACATAGCAGGCAAAAATCCATATATATCCTTCAAATCTCCAATCTCAAAGTCCTACTAAAACAGGTTACTAACTAAAAGGTATTTTTCTTTTGTTGGAGACAGAGTCTCACTCATTGCCCTGGGGTGGAGTACTGTAGCGTCATAGCTCACAGCAACCTCTTGAGCTCAGCAATCCTCTTGTCTCAGCCTCCCAAGTAGCTGGGACTACAGGCACCTGCCACAATACCCAGCTAATTTTTCTATTATAGAGATGGGGCTCTTGCTTTGCTCAGGCTGGTCTTGAACTCCTGAGCTCAGGCAGTCCATCCCCCTTGGCCTCCCAGAGTGTTAAAATTACAGGCGTGGGCCTCCATACCAGGCCTAAAACTGATTATTTTCAATAGCAATTCTAATTTACATATATTGGCACAAAAATCACACAAAATCCATGCTCAATGGGAAAATACAATCTTTAATGAACATTCTTTCCCAAGATATGCTCAGATGAATCCTAAGCGTATATATATATATACACTAAAATGGAAAAATCACTGTCTTAACCACTCTAGCCACAATAACTAAACTTTTTGGAGCATTTAAGAGCCTACTTTATGGCTCGGCGTCAGCCACATACACCTAGGCTGACGGCTTTAAACCTGGCCCCAGCCTGCTAAACAACAATGATAACTGCAACAAAAAAAATAGCTGGGCGTTGTGGCAGGCTCCTGTAGTCCCAGCTACTTGGGAGGCTGAGGCAAGAGAATTGCTTAAGCCCAAGAGTTGGAGGTTGCTGTGAGCTGTGACGCCACAGCTGTGATGCCACAAGCACTGAGGGTGGCATAGTGAGCTCCGCCTCAAAAAAAAACTTTATATACACAAAGTCCTACATAAGCAGTTTTAAATCACTGACATCAATGGAACAGTCAATGGGAATAATTTAACTTTTATAACAGACAAATCAGAAAATCGTAATAAAGATATCTAGTCAAAATGTCCTTTGATTATCCTAAAAAAAGTACTCACTGAAATAGCAGGACTCCTGATGTCTACTGCATAGTCGGCCTCAGAGGGCTGGATGTTCAGCTTCAACACATTATGCAGAGAAAGGCCTTCTATTCCCAATCTATGAAGACCTTCCACTACATGAGCTTCATTCCTCAACACATCAAACAGACTGGGGGGGGGGGAAATAGATACTTAGTAGGAAAAAAAACTTTTTAAAAATCCTCACCATGAAAAAACCCTATCAGTTCAACCTCAGTGTCAAATCAAACTAATTGAGAAATCAAAAAAAAGGAGCTCTTCCCATTTCATCTTGTCAAAAAGTATGCCCTAAGTACCACATACACTCGAGTATAAGCCAACCCGAGTATAAGCCGACCCCCTTAATTTTACCCTAAAAACTGGGAAAACTTAGTGACTCGAGTATAAGCCGAGGTGGAAAATGCAGCATCCATTGGTAAATTTCAAAAATAAAAATATATACCCATAACAATTACAATAATTGAGGAATCAGTAGGTTAAATGCTTTTCAATATTTATTGCTAAATAAACTGTAAACTAGCAACAACAACTTTAAAACTTTAAATTAAGTGCAGAAAACCGTAGCTTAACAGGTAATCAAGCTGTGGGTTATATAGTCGTGGGTTAAATAGTTCAGTGGAATACAGTTCAGTTCAGCCGCCTACCTCTTCGGCTCAGCCGCGACTTGCGGACTGAGCTGAAGCTCCGCCCCCTCAAGCAGACGGCAGAAGACGACTGGAGACTACGTGCACTTGATTAGGTGTGCGCACGGAATCAAATAACCTGTATGACCCGAATATAAGCCGAGTTCGGGTTTTTCGGCACAAATTTTGTGCCGAAAAAACTCGGCTTATACTCGAGTATATGTGGTAGCTAAGACTTACTTCTTTCCTCATATTTATATTTACCAATGTAATTAACATGAAAAATCTCTGACTAGGGGAACTCTTCTTCTGAAGTATTAGCACTAGCTTTTGCAGCTAAAGTGCCAACTGTGCCAACTTTAATTTCAAGAATAAAATCTGAACTTTACCTAACTGTCCATAAACCTTCCTTACTTAAATCATGAAGACAATTTAGAGCAATTCAATCCTCAGCCACATTTCAACAACAAAAAGGTAAGCATTCAAATAATATATGTAGACAGGATGCCTTCTGAGACACTAGAAACAGTATTTTGAATAAACCTACTTCACATTCTTCCAAGAGAAAGAATTGCTCTTTTAGACATTTCTACCATTAACTGGAAAAATATAGCTGTACAAGGGAGTCCTTGAAAACACTTAGGCTTTGACTGTCCACTGTGACACAGATGGCAACATATTCCAGCTCTCACCAGGCACACCAGGCCCATGAGTCCCTCAGCCTCTGCATCACGCCACACCAAGGAGGAGTGACAATCTGAACATGTCAGAAGGAGCTACACGTTATAAAACTATTCAGAGAATAAAAACCTGAATATAAAAACCTGTTCATACCTGAATATATCCTGTGTATCTAAATCGATGTGAAGTCCGTTGATGAAGAGAGCTGAATCTCCAGGCTGTAATCCTAAAGTTCCCTTGAAATACTAAAAAATTTTAACAATTATTAGGGAGCAGTGAGAGAATGTTTATCTAAACTTCCAGTGTTTCTAGACGTTTTTACTGGAACAAACCTCGGCATCCTATGGCACAGTAAGATTTTTTCTATATACTCCTGCACACCCTCCTTAGCAGTTACCACACTGACTGAAGCTCTGGGCCAGGAGGCGTGCCACTCTCCTCCAGTCCTCCCGCCCTCATTCAGATGAGGATTAATACAACCGTTTCCAATAATGGGAGGTGCAAAATATGTCAAGCGCTGAGTAACACTTTTCAAAAAAGGGAAAACAAATAAAATAGAACTAATTAAACAAATATTATCTATATTTAATTCTTGTTTTTGAGACAAAGTCTCACTTTCACACCCCTTGGTAAAGTGCCCTGGCATCATAACTCACAGCACCTCAAACTCTTGGGCCCAAGTGATCCTCTTGCCTCAGTCTCCTGTGTAGCTGGGACTACAGGCACCTGCCACAACACCCAGCTATTTTTAGAAACAGGGTCTTGTTCTTGCTCAGGCTGGTCTTGGACCCACAAGCTCAGGCAATACGTCCACCTCGGCCTCCCAGAGTGCTAGGATTACAGGCATGAGCCACTGTGCCCAGCCCTCTGTATGTGTGTAATTTTTAAAAGCACGTTTCTTCCTACTGTACGATATATTAAGATACTTTAATCTTTCAGTTCCTTTTCCAATAATACCTCTGTGTACAAAAATCTGCAGCTAGTATTTTTTCCTTAAGCCAGATACCAAGGACATAAATATATTTGTTTTTGCCTTAGTAATAAAAAAGGCCCCTCATAACCAAAGAAACTGATTTTCCCTCTAGGCAAAGCACGATGAAGTCAGCCATCTATAGTCTGGGTCGGCACTGGGATCCTCCCTGCTGTCCAGCTGCCAGGTTACACAGACCCTAGAAGTTCCTTACCTTTGCTCACCAGGGCCAAGTAGCAGCCGCACAAACTCATCCCCTTTGCCACTTTACATTAGTTACCCTCCCTGTTTGTGACCCCAACCAAGGTTATGACATAACCTTCTAAATGGACCTTCTTAATGACGTCCAAGGACCTAACCAAAGAGGTCTTTTTTTGTTTTTGTGAGACAGAGTCTCAGTTTGTTGCTTTCAGTAGAGTGCCGTGCTGTCACAGCTCACAGCAACCTCAAACACTTTGGCTCAAGCGATTCTCTTATCTCAGCCTCCCAAGTAGCTGGGACTACAGGCACCCACCACAACACCTAGTTTTTTCTTTTTTCTTTTCTTTTTCTTTTTATAAGAGACGGGGTCTCATACTTGCTCAGGGTAGTCTCAAATCTGTGAGCTCAGGCAATCCACCCACCTCACCCTCCCAGAGTGCTAGGATTATAGGCATGAGCCACTACACCTAGCCCCAAAAGGGTTTTGAAACCCCATGCCTCTCCTCAATCCTTCAAACTAAAGTATACCAAGAAACTGAGCTGCTGTGCGAGGACAGCACTCAGTATAGTCTCCCTCTCCAAGACCTGGCCATTTGGGGGCCCTTTACCTGCTACTCCCTGAGCACCCCACACAAGTGACTGTGCAGCCCCAGAGACCACTTAAGCTAACAAAAACACTGCCCTGACTCCACATAGAACTTTCTGTTGAAGTATATCCTTTCCATTCAATTCCCCTTTCTCTCAAAGGTAACTGGGACTATTATGCATATATTCTACACCACAGGAGCTAAGCCACACAGCAGGAAAGGGAGGAAATTAATCAGATGCCAGAGACAGAACTTAGTCCCTAATACCCCAGAGCTAGGAGAAGAATGACAGGGACTGCTGAGCTACCTTCACATGCCAATAGTCAATACACTAAGAAAAATAAACTTTAAAGTCTAATGCTACCGTGGGGAAAAAAAAAAAAACACAATGACGAAGCCAGGCTCTTGCTTCACGGCCCTGTCAAGATTAAATGGCAAACAAGGTAGGGAGATAATACCAACATGTACCCATATATTTTAGAACATCAGGTTTTATACCACAAATATATGTAAATTTTGTCAATTAAAATAAGAAGAGAAAAAAAAATAAAGGGATAATAGAGAGTTGCATCAATTAAAAACTGGAATTTCTTGCATGGAAGGGAAGGACTCCGTGTTCACTTGTTCCCAGGCTCTGTGCACAGCACACTCAGTCAGACTGACCACAAGCTGCTAAACACCGTTCACATCTATTTCAAGGTCTGAATGCTAGTAACATAGATAGGTTCACTCTGGGAAAGTTCATCACACCAATGACTAGGATTTATGTACATTTTATATGTGTTTTATACTTTATATTCTGTATGTATGTATACAAACATGCTTTGTATAAAACATCATGCTTTAATAAAATATTTTACTCAAAAAAAATGAAGAACCCAAGAAATACAAATGCAGTCTGTACAATGTAATGTTTTGAATTCTGTGGGGTGGGGAGAGGCCCTGAAATTAAGGTAATATGTGATATTGTTATTTTTTATATTAAAAAGTAAATAAAAACTATAAATAAGGACTTTTTAATTTAGTAAATATTTGAGAAGTAATTCATTTATTTATTCCTCAGGTCTATTTAATACCCCAGAGCTAGTATCTTAGATATAAAGATTAAGAAAACCTGAGGTAAAGATAGCAGTGATTCACGGCTATAATCCAGCACTCTATAAGGCTGATGCAGGACCATCACTTGAGCCCAGGACTTCAAGGCTTCACTGAGCCTTGTTTCACTGCCCTCCAGCCCTTGTTTCACTGGGCACTGTTTCACTGCCCTCCAGCCTAGGCAACAGAGCAAGATTTTTGTCTCAAGAACAAAAAAAAGAAAAGGAAAAGGTAGTATAAAAAAAGCATTTTTTTCCTGCCTGCGACTCCACTGAAATGTCAGTTAAGGGACTTCCATAGTTGTAAATCCATATTATCAAAGACAACAGGAAAGAAGGCCGCTGGAGGAGGATGGGTGAGCAGTCACTGTCCCAGCAGTCCTGAGAAAGCTGAATGCCAAGCCAATGGTGAGAAAGGTCAAGAAGAACCTACGTTCCAAGTTCTGTGAAATTCTCCAAAGGCTCAAGAACTGACAGCACAACAGACACGTACGAGGAGGCTAGAAAAAATGAGTTCTGATAAAAAGCCCCTGTGAGGCCCTATCCCACAGTATCTCCAGCTGATTTCCCACGGCCAGGTGACTAATGTCATGGCCCATCCTCAGTCAGGAAAATGGAGGCCCAGTTCCCAGAAAGAGCCCAGCAGAGATTCTGGTGACTATGAGAAGTTGAGCACAACAGAGGGCAGGGACCCCATATAGAAAGCAGGGGATTGAAGGCAGGATAACAAACATATTCTTCCCTTCTGAGCCACTGGAGCTCTGGCAACCAAACTGCACCCTCTACACAGAAGATTAGCAAATCCTTTTCTGGACTGACTAGCCCAGGGAGAAAGGGTTAGAGATACCGCCACAGGGGTTGCCCAGGAAATGACGACACCAGGACCCCCTACAGTGAAAAAGCCTCATCCCTACGGAGGCAGGGAAAGAAAGTCCAACCTTATCCTCAGAACAGGAGGCCAATACATAAGGTCTCAAACTGAAAAACAGAGGACCAATTAAAGCATGCTAGCGATCTGGAGACAAACATCAGAAGAACAGCTAAGAGGTGAAAGTGGTATCTCTGGGAAGGCTTCACTGAGCAGGGGGGAGACACGTGAGGGGACGCCACTTTCCCGAACAACATGGTAACAAGTCTATTTTGATGCTCTCAATTATATTAACATTCATCTCTGATTAAAAACTAAAAATGATTACAGAAATGAACAAAATATCACATATTTGATAAAAGGAGAATAACTTATTACATTCTACTGATTAAACTCAGATTTCCTCATCTTTAAAGAAACAATACAAAACAGAAAGGTCAGGATTTTCTGACTGGTTAATACCTTCTGATTCTCTTCCACTTCAGTTCTAAGTTCTGAACTCACAGCTGTTTTTGTTATTGCTCTGAGGAAATAAAAATATCATCAGCACTTGGTTTAACACTGGATATAAATGTCTACAATTTCCACGTCTTTATGTTTTATGAAACATATTATTCAATAAATTACAAAAAATTAAATAGAAAAACTTTAAACATTTACAACTGATAAGTATGTTTCTCCTTCCCCAGATGTGCATATTTTTTATTCCTATACAATGTAACATGAAAGAAAAGCAACAGTAATAGCATTTTAAGGCAAGTGCAGTAATTCCTAAGTTTTCAGTTGAATATATGCAACCCAGTTTCTGTATATAATCTCTACTGCTCAAAGACTGAAGGATAATGTTAGATAAGCTAAGGCAGCAGATTGCTCATCCTACTAAACACTTATGGTGGAAGTGAATCCTCTATGTCTATCTCCAAGGAACATGCTAGACTAAATGAGAATTTACTATAACTCCCATAGGACTCATAAGTCATATAATAATCAAATAATCAAATTTATTTATAAAACATCTCATATCAGAAGTCAAACGCTTCATTTAGTGACTCAAGAAAGACTGGCAACCAATTGCTAAGTCAGCAGTTTCTAAAACACTGGCTTTGCATTTATGAAATGAGGAGCCCATTACAGAATAGAAAGCAACATCAGAAAACCTACATTTAAAATCTTATTCTGACACAATGAACAGGTCACTACGCTTCTATATAACTCATGTTTCCTTGTGAAGATTCAATAAGATGACATATGAGTTCATCTACAGTCTGTGTCAGACTCTAGATTAGTTTTATCAGTATACTCTTTGTGACTCATCCAATCCTGAAAGGTAAGTATTTTTGTTCCCATTTCACTACTGAGGAAAGTGAGGTAAAGAGAGATCATTTATTTGCAAAGGTCACACAACTAGTAAGTGGCAGAACATAACCTAGATCTGTCTTTTCAACCACACAATACACACTTTTGCCTCCTTCTCAAAAACAGAGCAACATACTTATCAATACAGCAAATCTAAGCATTTTCATATTTTAGTCACCTAATTCAGCATGTAAACATGAAGATAATTGGGTATTACATTAAGAAGAACATATCAAAATCTTACTCTACAATACCTGGCTTTAGTAGGAAAATTTTGACTAAGATCCTTCATAACCACCAAAGCCAACTCAACAGGAGCAGATAAGATTCGAGCAGCCGTCTGAAAACTCAGATCTGCAACAATGCCAAATATAATTTAAAGAGTATTAATCTAATGTAATGGAAGCAGGAAAAAAAACCACATTTACTCCCCATTGTTTTCTGGTAAATAAGAATGTCTTAGAATGCTGCCATTCCAGAGAGTGCCCATGATTTAATTTCAGTTTTTATTCACATCACACATCCCTAGAACATGATAAGCTATTCATGATACACCTGCATAAAACACTAGGGAACATACCAACACACTTAACAGAGGATAAATCAAGCCCACATCCCTTTCCCTCTTCTGAATTTACAATACATCACAAAATACTAAAAAGCGTTTGGGCTTTTAGAAAATTATGATGGGAAGAAACCTTGGTGAATAGTTGTCTGGGAAACAGCAATATGAACACATCCTACCACAATGACATGCTTTTATCACGGTATACATAAACACTGTCAGAAATGTAAACATACAGGAACTTAAAGACTCTGACAGGCTTCTAGTATTAAAAGCTTATATATCTTTCCCCGGACACAAGGATTTGGCATTCATTTATTTGTATCACTTCTGCGTAGGGTTATCTGTCTACAAGAGGACTTCCTTCCTTCTTCTCCAATTAACCATAACTAATCTCCCTTTAAAATCTGTGGCACCTACAGAATAACGTAATAATATACAACTAAATCAAATTTTATATTTTTAATGCCAAAAATTAAGTTAATACTCTTTCATTACCTTGCAACTGCCAAACTTTTAAAGGTGCCATTTCATTAGTGCTCTCAACAAGATGCTTTCTGAGTTCCTTCAACTGCTCCTTCAGATCGGGGTGCAGGTCTCTGAAAACACACACACACACAATCAGACTGTCTCATTGTTTATTCTTTCTCAGACCACACTTAGGGGTTCCCTTCAACTTTACCTTAATGATTTTCTAATCCTAACCCTAGGAACACACCATGAAATACTATTCAGCCATAAGAAAAAAATGAAATCATGCCTTTTACAACAACACAGATGGAACTGGAGTCCCTTATATTCAGAAACAGTCGAATACCACACATCCTCACTTGTGAGATATATGTGCACATTGGACATAGAGAGTGGATAATAGATGTTGAAAACTCAGAAGGGTGGGACAAGGGTGAGGAATGGGATATTACATAATGGCTATAATGTACACTATTTGTATCATGGCTACATTTTTTAAAAGCCCAGACTTCACCACAGTGTAAATAGATTCATGTAACAAAACTGTACTTGTATCCCCTAAGTCTATAAAAATAAACATAAAAAAAAAAAAAAAAAAAACAAGCCATTGACTGGGTACAGTGGCTCAGATCTGTAATCCCAACACTTTGGGAGACTGAGGAGGGAGGATCACTTCAAGTCAGGAATTCTAGACAGCCTGGGCAACATAGTGAACTCCATCTCTACAAAAAAAAAACTTAAAAATTAGCCAGGTCTGATGGCACACATCTATATAGCCCTCGCTACAGAAGCCAGGGTAATAGGCAGGATGATCATTTGAGTCTAGGAGTTTGAGGCTGCAGTGAGCTACGATGATGCCACTGTATTCCAACCCAGGCAACAGAGCAAGACTCTGTCTCAAAATATAAATATATACATAAATAAATAAAGTTGATGTAGAAAATTATAAGATTAAAAGAAAAATCACCACAATAGCGAATTCCTGTGGAACAAGGTAGTATGGAGACTGAGAGTGGGTAACAAAAAGGACTTTAACTTCACCTGTTGATAAGACTTGGTTTTTTTGTTTCTTTTTATTTTTAAAGTAAAAGAAGGGTTATGCCAGAAAAAAAGAAAACTTTACAAACTTACATACTTACTTACAAAAAAAAGTAAATAGGACAGCAACAAGCAGTTCTGGGTAGGGAGTATGTCAGCATATATTATTCTTCATATTATTCTGAACCTTTTTAATTCTTTTTTTTTTTTTTTGAGATGGAGTCTAGCTCTATCGCCTAGGCTAGAGGAACATGGCTTCAGCCTAGCTCACAGCCAACCACTAGCTCCTGGGTTCCAGTGATCTTCCTGCCTCAGCCTTCTGAGTAGCTGGGACTACAGGTGCTCGCCACCACATGCAGCTAGTTTTCCTATTTTTAGTAAGGACGGGGTCTGCCTCTTGCTCAGCCTGGTCTCGTACTCCTGACCTCAAGCAACCCACTTGCCTTGGCCTCCCAGAGTGCTAGGATTACAGGTGTGACCCAACATGCCTGGCCATGAACCTTTTTAATTTTACAAAATAAAATTGGGGAAATTTTTTTTTTTTTTTTTTATTGTTGGGGATTCATTGAGGGTACAATAAGCCAGGTTACACTGAGTGCATTTGTTAGGTATGGGGAAAAAATTTTTTTCAGTCCTAATAAATTTTCTTCAGCCTATAACATACTCATAAACCCTTTAGTCACATTCAGGCTAATCATAGTTATTTAGTTCAGTTTTATCTTGAAATACAGTACATTCCATCTAAAGGTAGTAAAGTAGAGATTGTCAGGGGCAGACACAGACACAGATTTGTGGGTATAACAGATCAGACAGGAAGATGGCTAATTGATTAATTCTGTTCTTTTAAATGCTAACAACTCAAAAAAATAATTTTGGGTGCCCATATGCTGGAGGTGGTGGGTTCAAACCCAGCCCTGGCCAAAAACTGCAAAAGAAAAATAATAATAATTTTTTTTAAGAGACAAGGTCTTGCTCTGTCACCCAAACTAGAGTGCAGTGTTGTGATCACAGCTCACTGCAGCCTTGCAATCCTGGGCTCAAGTGAACTTGCCTCAGCCTCCCGAGTAGCTAGGACTATGGAAACATGCCATCACACCAAGCTAATTTTTTAATTTTTTATAAAGACTGTATTGCCTAGGCTGGTCTCCAACTCTTGAGTTCAGGGGAACCTTCCATGGCAGCTTCCCAAAGTGTCGGGATTACAGCTGGAAGCTACTCCCAGCTCAAATTTTCTTAAATGTAACATGTAGAAATTAAAATATTCAGTCAGACTCTTAACCTTCCAACCAACCCATATCTAGTAAGTTACTAAAGGTAAAACACCTCAAATCCAAAAATCCAAAATGATGCTCAAAGGAAATGCTCATTAAAGCATTTTGGTGTTTGGATTTTCACATTTGCGATATCCAACTAGTAAATATAATGCATATATTCCCAAAATCTGAAATCCAAGACTCTTCTAGTTGCAAGTATTCCCAAAAAAGGATACTCACCCCATACAAACACTTTTTCATGATTAAAAATACCAGAACCGGTCCAATTACTTTGGATTGCTAAGTAAATATTCTCAATGTCCGAAAGGTAAAATAGCCTCAATATTCTACATAATACCTTTATGCTGTGAATGCATAAAATCCTAATGCTATCCAAAAAACTAACATGGAAATTATGAATAGGTGTGGCATATATTAACCAGTACAATGTAAGCATTGCAAATTGTATATGAAATCAGCACATTGTACTCCATAAATGCATTAATGTATACATGATCTGCCTCTTTATGATTTAATAAAGGAAAATAAAATAGAAAAAAAAAAGAATTCCAGGAGCCTGTATCAAGTAAAAATGAAACCTGATTATATTTTAATGAAGCCAAAATTGATATTAAGTTAACATACCTAGGCATAGAATGAACTCAACATGTCAAGAGTAATTCAACTTGAACTAAGACATCTCTGCTAAACTATTACTCTGGTTAAGTTATTTTATTTGGCCAATTGTCAGAGCTGAAGTATAGGAAACTAAGCCTAGCATACACTAGACTCAGTTAATATTATACACTGAGCCTAGCATTAGTATTTCTGTATGATTGTTTTCTATTTTTAAAAAGCACAGTATAGCACATAAATTTCTAGACAAAACAAAATTTATGTCTCTGCACAATTATTGTCCTAAGAGTAATAATTGCAAAATTAACAGCTAAAAAGACTTTTTAGCTACAAAATACTATGATGCTTTCATAAAATGGTGATAGAATTACAGAATTTCTTAAATTCTATAATTTTTTGTCCCCTTTCATAAAAACCAAATTCTAATAAGACACATTTCAACTGAGCACATATAAATCCACTGTGTTTTGCATTTTCTTCACACTATATCATAAGCAAATAACTATAACTGCTGCAACTTAAAATATACTTTTCCTAAGAAAAAATTAATTCCAATAATTTCATTTCTCATATTATATCAATCAAATCATGGTATGTAACTTAATGCTATCAAGTGAGAGGTTCAGAAAAAAAACAATTTAAACCACAGGCAAGCAGCCATGGTTTAAGAATGATGCGCTTCAGAATAACTGGAAATCAAGAAGTCCACTCTAAGTGGTTGTTTCTCCATTTTAGATTTTACAGACACAACACACTTTTAGTGTATCAACTCAGTAATGAGGGAGAAAATGCTTAGAATACAAGAAAGCCTGGAGGTTTAAATAAAACAAGGACATTTCCCAAAACGCATAGAGTATACAGTGTACCTTAGTTTTCCAAAGAGAAATCCTTGAACTTCATCAATAGGATCATTTTCACCAATCACTGTGGTGTTTACCTCAGTTCCTACAAAAGCATATAAAAATGTATCTATAATTACTCAGATTAGAAACAATCATGTTACTACCTCATAGCCTTCATAAAACTTGAACAATGTAAAATAAAAATAAAAAACACCTGAAATTATACCATCTAAAATGTTGAATACCCAACTAACCTTTTGTAATGGCTCTTTAAACAAACAGAATATTTTTTATTATTTCCTGTGTTCCTGGATGAAGAAAATGTATTTTTCCCTTAAACTTCTTAAAATTTTATATGCTTAAAATTTCGAGATTAATAGCTTTAAAAATATTTATTAACAAAGGCTTTTTAATGCTAAAGTTCTGAAGAATTTGCAATTAAGCAATTTAATCACAAATATTATTAACTGAGGAAGACGGAGGATAAGATACTGGGTCATTAACATTTGCTTTACTATCCAAAATGATCATTTTTTATCTTTGGAATGGGCTTAAAAGGAAGAAACAAAAAAACAGCATATAACACTTGTGATTCATATAACACTTATGATTGAAATAACAAATTCAATAATAAATTCAGGATGTGTTCTACAAAATGTAGATTCTGCCAAAAGGCAACACTCAAGGTTCCAGAAGGTCACAGGAGGCCCCAAGGCTGCAGGTTCCCCACCCCAACAACAGTAGCCATAGTAAATCTACTCAAGTGCAGAAAGTAATAAAAAATATACAATTATTTGTTAAACATAGCACAGTTTAAGATTTCAGTGTCACAAATTCATGATTTGTAAACCATATAACTACAAAATAGCTATTACTGAACGTTTCGGTGCAAAACAACTGTGTCAAATTCTTTACTTATATAATTTACTCTCCTGAAATAGTTAAAGAGACATTATCACCATCTGTATTTTTTTACAGGAGAAAACAGAAACCTAGAGAATTTGCTTGAGGTCACTCACTCAGATATAACAAAAGTCAGGATTTAAACACAGGTTCAGCACATTCTTCAATCTATTCTCTTTCACTATGGAAACAAACTCCCCTGTACCTTACATTTAAAGAGAAGAGAAAACCCACTGGTCTTATTTTTACAAATTCACCTTTCACCTGCGTATCATCCTTGGCCTTGTACTCAGTGCTCTTGATGGCCAATTCCACTCCGTAGCCAGAGAGGTGAATGGGCTCCTTCCTGGGGTTCTGCAACAAAGCGAGTATTCCGCCGTTACCACCTAGCTCTTCACACGTCACGGTGCACGTGACACACCATGTAACGCTGCATCTACTGGCCATAAGCATTAAAAATATCTTTAAGCCTCTTTTCTAAAGAAATTAACTATGTGGCCAGGAGTTCACTGAATTTTTTTTTAAAACAAAAATCTACCAAAATACCAACAGTAATAACACCATTTAGCTATCATTAAAATATTGATTTTATATTTTTAAAATGTCAATTTAGAGTTTATATTTCTCGCCCTATAAAATCCTAGCCTCCTTTAAATTTGGTATCCTGCCACAAATGAAGATAGAAGCAATACCAGATGAATGCACAGCTGAAAAGGCAAAGGTTCCAAACCATGTGAAAAAATAGAGAAGAAAAAGAAGCTCCAGAACCCAGTGAAGAGGGTTGAAGACTGAGGTGTCAATCCCAGAAATGCTTTGCTGGGACCATGAGTACATGTGCATGCTTTTTATTGAATTTTAATGCCTTCGGGCAGGGCTTGGGCTAACTGAATGTCACAGGTTCACCACCATCCTCAGTGACGATGGCCCTTTAGACATTTTTTTTTTTTTTTTTTAGATAGAGTCTTATTATGTCACCCATGGTAAAGTGCCATGGCATTACAGCTCACAGCAACCTCAAACTCTTCGGCTCCAGCCTGCCACAACGCCAAGCTATTTTTTGGTTGCAGTTGTCATTGTTGTTTAGCAGGCCCAGGCTGGGTTCAAACCACCAATCTCTGTGTATGTGGCCAGCACCCTAACCACTGAGCAATGGGCGCTGCCAACATTTCAATTTTTAATACCAGAAATAGAGGGGAGGGTATGTAGGGGAGGGCAGCAGAAGTACTGTCAGAAACTGGACTTTGATCCTTCTCTTTCTGTCTATCCAAATTTTCATTTAAAATTTTTATTTTAGGGCAGTGTCTGTGGCTCAGTGGGTAGAGCACCAGTCCCATATACCAAGGGTGACTGGTTCAAACCTGGCCCCAGCCAGCTAAAACAGCAGTCGCTACTGCAAAAAAAATAGCCGGGCATTGTGGCAGGTGCCTGTAGTCTCAGCTTCTCAGAATTGCTTAAGCCCAAGAGCTGGAGGTTGCTGTGAGCTGTGACACTACGGTACTCTATCTCAAAAAAAAAAAAATTTTTTTATTTTATTTGCATGGGTTTAGTACCCAATATTTACTGAGCTTGTTACAACATAAAATGCTAACAATCTTTACATATAATTATTTTAATTATAAAATAATTATAAATCTTATAAAAGGTCTTAAAAGTTTAAATTCAAATCAATTCTGCCTGACTTCACCTCTTAAGAAATCTTCCTCTTCTAAAGGGGAGGAGGTCTCGGTGTGGGCCACACCTTTTGGAGGCAAGACACAATTGTAAGAGGGACTTACCTAACAAATGCAATCAGTATAACCTGGTTTCTTGTACCCTCAATGAATCCCCAACAATAAAAAAAAAGAAAAGAAAAAGAAATCTTTCTCTTCCACCAAATAAAAAGGCACCAAAAAGAAAAAAAAGGTTGCAGTTCCACAGTATGATGACAATCATTCACTCATTCATTCACAGATGACGTTTCACTGGGTTGCCAGGCTGGAGCGCAGTTGTCTTTTACAGGCCCAATCACATTACTGATCAGCAAGGTGGTTTTGACCTACACCAGGTCGACCCTGAGCTGGTTCACTCCTCCTCACGCAACCTCCTTAGATCCCCCACTCCAAGAAGGTGACTGTATTAATGCCAAGTTCAGTATGGACACCCAACTGGCACAGTGCATTCCAGCCCAGAACTCCTGAGTTCAAGCAATCCTCCTGCCTCAGCCTCCCGAGAAGCTGCAACTACAGGCATGTGCCACAGCCAGGCAACCATATCAAATTTAGAAAACATTATGTACATGAATCATTTTGAAATAAAATGTAAACTTTATGAAGCCATTTTTTTAGCATAATTGTTTTACATTTCTTCAGAAAGGAGGGCAAAGCACCTCCTATGTATGAATAATAGACATGATTGAAAGTACTGGATTTCTCA
The DNA here is from genome assembly GCA_963574355.1 of Loris lydekkerianus. Taxonomy (NCBI): domain Eukaryota; kingdom Metazoa; phylum Chordata; class Mammalia; order Primates; family Lorisidae; genus Loris; species Loris lydekkerianus. The sequence goes on along the minus strand of CAUYPK010121827.1, from coordinate 9,071 downwards.
AAAGTAGGTTAAGTAACTAAATTATTTTACAAATACAGAAATCAAGAGCTTATGTTCTAGACAAATTAATATTCAAAACAGTTGCAAATTAAGTCAATACTTACAGATACATAATGTCTGAATACATAATTGATTTTGCCCGCATTGCTTTTGGATACAAGTTGGCGGTGGAAATTAGCAAATTCCTCATAGCCAATCTCAGAGTAGAAAATAACCACTGGGCTTTCAGGATTAGACGAGGGATATCTGTGATCTCCTTTAAATAATAAAGGTTTGGGTCTGAAAATAAACATTAAAAGTGTAAAGCATTAAACTTTAAAAATGTTTAAATCCTAAAAACAGTAAAAAATGTGAAGTATGGCGCAATAATTTAAGTAAAGATGATAAGCATCTTGATTTAAAAGGCAGCACAGTCTTAGTTTTCAATTAGAATACTGTCACGTTTAAAAATAAACTCTATATGTTAAAAATAATAAAGGTACATTATAAAAAATATTAACTCTAATACGCAGACTTTGGTTAATAAGTGCTACTAAGTCCTAAAAGGGGGAAAACAAAGCAAGAAAAAGAACAGATATTCAAATCTCAGAGTACTAAAACTGAAGTGTGTGTGTTCATAAAGTTGTTTTTGGTGGTTTTTTTTTTGTTTTTTTTTTTGAGAAGGGACCTCACTACATTGCCCAGACTAGTTTCAAACTCCTGGGCTCAGGCTAGCCTTGCTGGTCTCCAACTCCTGAGTAGCTGGGAGTACGGGCATGTATGTGTAACCTTATAGGGCTTGAAACTTCCCAAGTATTTTTTTCTACAATCTAAATAGAATATGATTATCTTTTTATCTGAAAATATATGTACAAATAATGCTAGAAATAGAGAATGATGTTAAGCATGCTACTTGCCAATTACATTAGTCTCCTTCCTGTACCATTTTTACTATCATGATCTTACTACTAATGAACTGATTTGTTTTCCTTATAAATTTCAAAATGTCTCAAAAAAATCTTTTCTAAGGATGGCATCAAGATATTAATAGATCTTAATCCACAGACATTACAACCTACCAATCCCTGTTATAATAAACTACATAATTAAACAGTAGATAAATAAATATGGGCTCAGCACCTGTAGCTCAGCAGCTAGGGTGCAGCCATACACTGGAGCTGGTGGGTTCGAACCCAGCCCGGGCCTGCCAAACAACAGTGATAGCCGGGTGTGTGGTAGGCGCCCAACTACTTGGGAGGCTGAGGCAAGCCCAAGAGTTTGAAGTTGCTGTGAGCTGTGATGGCACAGCACTCTACCAAGGACAACATAGTGAGATTCTGTCTCAAAAAAAGAAAAGAAATATGAATAAAGATGTTCGCTATAGCCTCACTGTAATAGCAAAAAGAAAAAAAAAAAAAGGAAACAACTTAAAAAACCATCATAAAGTACAGGACAATCTTACATAGGTTATTGTGCATGTGTTAAAAATAATGAGGCACACCCACACATATTCGAGGATGCCTCTTATAAAAATAAACCTACCAACGTGTATAAATTTAAAACCACAGAAAAACTCTAAAAGTATACATGCCAAACCTTTAAAAGTAGTAACTGCCTCTCAGCAGAGGAGATGCTGTCATCCTTTTCTTTTTAAAAGTCTGTATTATTGTTGTAAACAAATAAAATTTGTTTAAATAATTTACAAAGCCATCCATAGTGTTTCTCCTAAAAAAACGCTGAGATAACTGCAACACACAATGCCCACTTTTGGTTTGATTTTTATTTTGGGTTTTGTTTTTTGCTTATTTATTTGTTTTCTGAGACAAAGTCCCCTATGTTACCCAGGCTGGTCTCAAACTCCTGGGCTCAAGCAATCTTCTTGCCTCCATCTCCCAAGTAGCTGGAACTATAAGCACAAATCACAGAGCCAAGCCAACGCACTGCATTTGCTGGCTGTCACCCTGAGTACGAAGCACCAATAGTACTTGGTGGGCAGGGGACAATTTCACTGAAGGACCTCCAATGCCTAACCTGCCCTTAGCATCACAGGCTTGCTGTCCCGCCAGACAGCAAAATAGGAACTAAGTTTAGTTGTCTAACACAGGAAACCTGTCTTCAAGCAAAAATCTAGTACATTAATTATGAACTTAACATTCAAATCAAGCTTGCAATAATCTTCCAAATATTCTTTGTCTGAAACTACTAATATCCTGAGAGATTATTTTCATTAATATAACTATATAATATTCCTTACTAAGCTAATGGCAAAGCCTATAGAATCTCTTAGATTCCTTCACTATTAAATTATAACCAATAGAATCTCTCAGATTCCTTCACTATTAAATTATAGCCATAACATGAAATACTCTTATTATCTCTATCTTGAAATGAGATGAGAAAAGAAAGTAACTTGCTCCATTTCACAAAATTATTTTAAGTGATGGAGTTCAGATTCAAATCTAGGCTCTCTGATTCCAGAGTCCATACTCTAAACCAATGATGTCCAACTTGCAGCCTATGGCCCATATGCGGATTTGGTGAGGACTCTTTTCTGCTTATTTGTGGTATCATATCATGAAAAGTATGCATAGACTATTTTTTTTTTTTTTTTGCTAATCAGCTTTCCTCAGTGTTTATGAATTAATGTGTGGCCCAAGACAATTCTCTTGTGCAGAAGAGAAAAAAAAAAGGTTGGACACCCCTGCCCAACCCATTACACCTATAGACAATAAAATAGATAAAAATCAGACTTAATAAAAAAGAACCACAAGGAACTACATGACATTTAAATAAACGTACAATCTACCTTTCAGATGCCGTGAGCAGAAGAGTCTCGAAAGTATTAAAATCACAAGTCTTCATTCCATGTACTGAAAAAAATGAATTACATCCTTCTGGTGGAGGCTCATCAGCTGCTATCTGTCACATAAGACACAGTACATAATTTCTTAACAGTCTAACCAAAGATGAGATAAAGGCAGGCATATTCTGAATAGGTGATTAAAATATAATCAAACAACATCAACGAAAGCAAAAACTAACATCTACTGAACACCCCTGTGCGCCAAGCAAGAGAGCACTTCCAAGGCGGGCACTTTCCTTGTATTATTTCACTTAGGTCCTGCCAGATGGCCTGAGGCAGTAGGTGCTAATATTATTCCCCAAACAGAACATACAATTCTACTTCAGAAGATATCAAAAGATACCCAGGGAGAATCAGATGTACCTTATAGAAAACTAAGTTTAATATATATCCATTTCAAGTGGCAAGGTATAACTAATCCATGCCTAATTAAGTGTAATATACAAATAAATATGACGCCCCTCACCGAAATAGGAAGAATTACGTAGAATCTAAAACAACTAGGCCTAACAAAAAAGAGTGCGGATGGACACACAGTACGTCACTGCAGGGACCGGCTGAATAAGGTATGAGTTTATGTGTAGAGGAAAAGGCACTAACACCAAGGAATCAGGAGACAAGTTTGACAAGACCTTGTATAACAAGAAGGGAAAAGAAAAGAAAAAATCTTTTGGGCCTCGAGCGGCACCTGTGGCTCAAAGGAGTAGGGCTCCGGCTCCAGCCATAAACTGCAAAAAAAAAATCCTTTAGGCCTCTATACAAAAAGAGCAAGAGACTTACTTTAAAAAGAAAGAAAATGATATTATCATCACACTTTCTGCAGGAAAACTTAATGCTAAAATAAAACAGAATATGTTTAAGACAATCAAGAAAAGAAAACATGAACCAATGTTTTACATCCAGATTCTCAAGTCGTCACACAGAAACTACCATATAAAAATACAAAATCTGGCTCAGCACCCATAGCACAGTGGTTACAGCGCCAGCCACATACACCAAGGGTGCCAGGTTTGAACGTGGCCTCGGCCAACTAAACAACTGCAACAAAAAAATAGCTGGGCGTTGAGGCAGGTGCCTGTAATTCCAGCTACTTGGGAGGCTAAGGCAAGAGAATCGCTTAAACCCGAGAGTTTGAAGTTGCTGTGAGCTGTGATGCTACAGCACTCCATGGAGGGCAACATAGTGAAAGTGACTCAAAAAAAAACATGCAAAATCTGAGGAAATTCTATGTGTTGTTCCCACCACCCCTTCAGGAAGAACCTACCAGGAAGAAGCATCAGGAAAGGCAACTGACTATCTTTTACAAAAAGACCCTTACCTTACACCATATATAAAAATTAATTCAAAATTAATCAAAGACTTACTAAGATTTAAAACTAAAATTACAAATACTATAAAACTTTGCAGACATATGTGTGTTGGAGAAATTAAACTATAAAACTCTTAGAATACACTGGAAAACTTCACAACATTAGATTTGGCAATTATTTCTTGGCTATGACACCAAAAGTATAGCAACTAAAGAAAAAATAAACTAAATTTTCAAAATGTAAAACCTTTGTGCATCAGTGAACACTACCAACAGAGTAAAAAGGCAACCCATGGAATGGGAGAAAATACTTGCAAATCATGTATCCATAAGGGATTAATATCCAGAATATATAAGTAACTATAACTCAACAGCAAAAACCAACCAGCCCAATTCAAAAACAGGCAAGAGACTTGGACAGACATCTCTCCAAAGAAGATATGCAGGGGGCCACCAAGTATGTGAAAAACACTCTGCACCACTAGTCATTAACTAGGAGAATGCAAACCAAAACCCATCAGGATGGCCTCTACTTAAAATAACAACTGTTGGGGAGGATGTGGAGAAATCAGAACCCTCGTGCATTACTAGCAAAAAGATAAAACAGTGCTGCCATTATAAAAAAATAGTTTGGCAGTTCTTCAAAATGTTGAACATAGAATAATCATATGATCCAGAAATTACAGTCCTATGCTCCTACTCAAAAGAACCAAAAGCAGATACGTATACACCAGTGTTCCACAGCAGAATTATTCATAATAGCCAAAAGGTGGAAACAACCCAAATGTCCATCAAGGAGTGAATGAACAAAATATGGTATATACATAAAATGGAATATAATTCAACCATAAAAAAGGAATGAAATTTTGATACATGCTACATGTGGGTAACCCTTGAAAATTATTAAACCATGTGAAATATGCCAACAGAAAAGAAAAAACCTAAGATTCTACTTAAATGGTGCCTAACTACACAGTTAGGAAGTAGCATGGAGGCTGCAGGGTTGGAGGAGAAGGAAAGGAAATGGGGAATTGTTACCTTATGGGCACAGAGCTTCAGTTCTGCCAGATAAAAAGGTTCTGAAGATGACCGGTAGCCATGGTCACATAACAATGTGACTACATTTAATAACACTGAGCTATACACTTAAAAATGGTAAGAATATTAAGTTTTTAAAAATATTAAGTTTTTGTTGTATGTATTTTACCACAATAAAAAGAAGTTGATGATCAAAGTAAAAACTCGTTAGTGAATTGAACTCAGAAATCTGTCAAATAAAGGCAAAATATCAACTGCATATACTGCCTTTCCTATGAGAACAAACAGCACCAACTGAGGTTATGCATCTTTGATTTTTAATTTATATCTACGTTCCAGAAACAAATAAAAAAAAAAAAAAAAAAGACAGCATCAGTCACTACTTTACAATCCCCAAAGAATTAAAGGATTAAGCACAGCACACTAAAGGCTGATAAATCAAGAAAAGAGAAGAAACTAGACATTAGCTGCCTTCTAATGGAAAACTAGACCATGCCTATAGACTTGTCAAAGGGAGCAAATCCAATTCTGACCAAGGCTCAGGATCCAGCCACCAACTTGTAGGAAACAGAGGACAGAGGAATAAACTGAACAGCGTCGTGAGTAGGTGATGAACAAAATAGGGACCATGAAGAAATCCACAGTGCAACAGTCCAAGTTATACAGCAGAGAAAAAAAGGGACGGCAGGAAAACCAGTAAATTAAGAGACCCCTCCCCAAATTATCGAATTTTTTAAACTGTACAAAATAAAGAAATAAGAGAAAAAAATAAAACTGTTCAAGACTAAACTCTACTGTATGGAGATGCACTCTTGGACAATATAATAATAAACACAGCAAGTCACTCCAACAAACACTGAGAGAATGGTTTCTTCTGGAGGTCAAAAGGCAGCTGTGATGGGGACAGAGTAAGTGGAGGTTTCCAGACCTGCGTGAAAGTTACAAGTGTTTACTATATACCAATTCATTACACTATATATTTGTTGTGTTTTTCTGTATGTTTTATTTTATAATAATAGTTTTAAAATTAACATTTCTTTTATATCATATATCCGGCTGATACACACATCTTTGTCTCTTCTTTTTTTTCTTTTCACAATGAAAGTTTGTTGAACTCAAGACCCAAAGAAGATCCCCATGCTGCATTAAGCTGACACATAAATCTCTCTTCCTCTGGCCCTTTTTCCTTTTCCCTTATATTTCATATATTAAAGAAACCAGATTATTTTACTACAAAGTTTCCTGCATTCTAGATTTTCTGGATTGCATCCCCGTGGTGCTGTTAAACATTTCCTGTCTCCTGTATTTCCTGAGAACTGCCATTACACCTCCAGGCAGTGATCAGATTCTGGTTCACTTATTTAGCAAGATGACACCTTCCAGACTATGTTGCATAGTTGTAAAGTCTCTTTTCTGGGTAGATATTCTTTTTCTTTCTTAATAAGTGCAATTTTTTTTTTTTTTAATCTGTGATTTTGCTTAACATTTCCAAACAAATAATAAATCCTAGAAAATTTCAGGCGAAAAAGTGATAGCTCTGTAATTCAATTCCATAACAACTGCAATCACCACATCATGCACCCTACAAAATGCCATTCCCTAGACTCACTGGACTCACCTGCTGGAAAGCTTGAATTGTTGCCGAGTAGGAACGAAGAGACAGACAGAATTTCAACAAATTCTGCTGTAGAGGTGACAGAAACTGAAAAGCAGCTTCCAATACTGCATGGTAATAGGAATAATCACTACCTGTCAAGGAAGAACATTAACCAAAATAACTGTGTATGATTCAACATACCCAAATAAGACACTTGACGTTTGTAAAGCTGTATGTTACGAAGGTTGGTGACTGCAAAATTTTACCAGTACACTGTCTGGAACTGTTGTGAAATCCTTAAAATTTCCCAGAGTACACAATGCAGCCAGACCCTTCCTCTCTCCTTCTCATTCACGCTACTCTCTCCCCTCGACAGCTATTTTCCCTCTTACCTGAATGACTTACTCCTACCTCCTTCCTGAGGAAGAATTCAGCTATAAAATCACCTACCCCAGAAAGTCACCCCCTACCTATCCCAAACTTCAGGGAACTATTTACATTTCTTCTTTGATCCCAGAATACTTCTTGGCTCACTTCTGAACTTTTCACATCATTTATTAATTTATTCATTGTCTTATCTACCCCTTCATTTACTTGCTTTTGAGAAAACTGAATCACAACTCCTCCTGTTCAAAAAATTGAGAGGATGGCCAGCCACAGTGGCTCGCACCTGTCATCTTAGTACTCTATGACACTGAGGTGGGCAGATTGCTTGAGCTCAGGTGTTCAGGCAGCCTAAGCAAACCTAGCCATGAGTTGTGGCAGGTACCTGCAGTCCCAGCTATTAATAAATCATTTATTTACTGTCTTGTCTATTCCTCCAACAAGGCTTTGGACTCTCAACGGCAGAGGCTTTGACTAATTTACCTCTGTCTCCACTGTGACTAGCACATGTTATCTGCTCAAATATCTAAACCAAACTGAGCAATGCAGTGAGGAAGGACAAGGTATAAAAGAATATTAATGACACTGTACAGTTTAGGGGGAAACATTTCAACAAAAAGCTGTACAATTACAAAGGGGGGGGGGAATCTGTGGACCAATATGACAAAAGTCCCCAGGAAAAATGAAAAACAAAGCTACGAAGCAATGTACATAGCATGGTAACTTTTCTGCAGAAAGAAAGAATGAGAAATAAGAATACATATGTATTTGTTGTAAAAAACACTTAAGACTAACAAAGTTAATTTAAAATACTACAAAAAGCAGGTGAGAACAGAAGGAACAAGGACACGGAAGGAATGAGACCTTTCTGCGTGCAGCCTTTTATACAGCTTTGACTTCTGAATTGCATACTATTCATCCAAAAAACTAAAATTTTCTATTTTAAAAAGAATATTAACATTTCAAAAAGCAAAATATAAAAGGTTCTAGCATCTTCTACATAAAAGAAGAGACCAACAACGCCTCAAGTTGTTGCCAGAATGTTAAAGGTGTCAATCTCAGGGTGGTAGAAATATGAATAATATTTCAAATAAATAAAATGTTTAACACCCTATTGTGATAATTTCTAAGAATTCATATTCCCAAAATTTTAAGCTAGAATATATATCATCTATACCGAAGAAATTTCATTTTAAATGTCATAGTTGAGGCCGGTGTGGTGGCTCACACCTATAATGCTAGCACTTGGGAAGCCGAGGTGCGTGGATTGCCTGAGCTCACAGGTTTGAGATCAGCCTGAGCCAGGGCGAGACCTCGTCTTGAAAAATAGCTGGGTGTTGTGGTAGGCACCTGTAGTCCCAGCTACTTGGGAGGCTGAGGCAAGAGAATCACTTGAGCCCAAGAGTTGGAAGTTGCTGTGAGCTATGACTCCACAACACTCTAGTGAGGACAACAAAGTGAGACTCTGCCTCAAAAAAAGGAAAGTCACAATTCAAATTTCATTATAAACTCACTTTGATAAATTTGTTCTATGAAATTTTAAAATTATTTTTTGATAACTTAATTCCAGTTGACTATAAAATAGAGATGTTCATTCAAAATATTTACCGTATATACTTGAGTATAAGCCGAGTTTTTTCCGGCACAAAATTTGTGCCGAAAAACCCGAACTCGGCTTATACTCAGGTCATACAGGTTATTTGATTTGGTGATTGTGATTTAGATTGATTACCTGTTAAGCTATGGTTTTCTGCACTTTATTTAAAGTTTTAAAGTTGTTGTTGCTAGTTTACAGTTTTTCTTTAGCAATAAATATTGAAAAGCATTTAACCTACTGATTCCTCAATTATTGTAATTGTTTTGGGGTATATATTTTTATTTTTGAAATTTACCAGTGGCTG
>CAUYPK010121822.1:0-10920 GCA_963574355.1 Loris lydekkerianus | reverse complement strand
TTTTACTCTTTTTTTCCTGGTTAGGTTGGCCAAAGGTTTATCTATTTTATTGATCTTTTCAAAAAACCAACTTTTGGATTTATTGATCTGTTGTATAATTCTTTTGTTTTCAATTTCATTTAATTCTGCTCTGATTTTGGTTCTTTTCTTCTGCTGGGTTTTGGGTTGAAGTGTTCTTCTTTCTCCAATTGCTTGAGATGTTCCATTAAGTTATTAACTTCCTCTCTTTCCATTTCCTTGAGGAAGGCTTGCAGTGCTATAAATTTCCCTCTTAGGACTGCCTTTGCCGTATCCCATAGGTTCTGGTAATTAGTGTCTTGATTGTTGTTTTGTTCCAAAAATTTGGTGATTTCCTTCTTAATCTCATCTATAACCCGTGTATTCTTCCAGAGGATAAAATCTTGTTGGTTGGTTCATTTAATTAATAGATTGACATTAATTTGCTTATTGTTTATGTCTCAATCATATTAACTTCTTATTTCTGATTAGTAGCTCATGTTCGAAATTGGTTATGAATTACCATACCCTAGATATTAACCTTCGCCAACTGATAAAGAATTGTCAGTTTTATGGTTATGACAAGTTTATGGTTCTGTGAAGTAAACCGGCGTCTGTGTTTAGCTGCTTGTGCAAACCTGATACACTATCTTCTGACTATTTCTGCTGCTTATGCGAATAACATATGTTGACATGTGCTTTGTCAACTCATCTAAGAAATTTTGCTTTAAGGGAAAAAAATGCCAGAAGATTGGACAAGATCATCTATATGTAGAAAGAGAGGCCCAAGGGCCGTTGCTTTGAGGACTTCAACATGTGAGGTCAGGGCTTAAAGGAAGAAGGATCAGAGACGAGGCAGTTACTAGTTTACTAGGTAACCAGCACCTTTCATAAACATGTATTCAATCCTTGCCACAGTCACGTAAAAGTCACTGTTATTATTGTCCCCAATTTTACAGAATCATAGCTGGCTTGCAAGGTGAAGTGGCTTTCCCAGGGATCAGACATACCCGTTTCAGCGCATGTAATCTGACTGTTCCTGTTTTTGTCTCCAGTTAACGACATGTGCATTTGGAAATGCATTTATGATGGCAGCTGATGAGACGTCCTTCGGGGGGGTTCTGTTTTTCCTGTAGATGGGTATGGTGAGGATCTGGAGGCAACTAAAGAAACCCCAGAGCCAGAGGCCTTAAAGTCAAGGCCCTTCTCAGAGGAGACATATGATGATGTCGAGTGCCGCAGGAGACAGACGTAAGTACACTCCAACCTTTCAGTAAGGCAAAGGTGACGAGACTTTAAAGCAGGTGTCCTGAAACTTTTTAAACAGGGGGCCAGATCACTGTCCCTCAGGCAGTTGGAGGGCCGGACTGTAGTTTAAAAACAAAAAACTATGAACAAATTCCTATGCACACTGCACATATCTTATTTTGAAGTAAAAAAAAAAAAAAAAAACAGGAACAAACACAATCACACCGCCTCATGTGGCCTGCGGGCCACAGTTTGAGGACCCCTGCTTTAAAGGTACAAAAACAGTTTCTGTGTCTTTTCTCCCCACAGACTGAAGTTGCATTTCTCTAACTCATTTGCCTCAGATAGTGGTAAGTATAGGAAGACATTTCTGAAACTCTGTGTCTGATTAGTGATACCATGCCTTTTATTTATACGTATTTTTAATCATGCCAATTTTGGGGGGTGACGGTAAGCTAAGAGAAGGGACCTGAGTTATGTTCTCATAAACGCATTTAGAATCAGGAAGGCGAGGATGCTGGTAGATGAACTAATACAAGGGGGGGAGGGGAATGAGGGAGGGGGAGGAGAGAGAAGAATGAGGGTCACCATGTATGGCACACCTCTTGGGGGCGGGACACAATTATTACAGGACTGTACAATTGCAATCAGTGTAACCTAATTCTTTGTACCCTCAACAAATCCCAAACAATAAATAAATAAATATGGGAGGGGGGGAGGGCAGGCCAAGTGGAGGGAGGGTATTTGGAGGGAACTCGCCTAGTGTGTACCATGCAAGGGCACATTTCAAAACAACTGAGAGTATATTATAAAAAATGTCTTACTACAAAAATAAGTAAGCAAGGTGATGGTTATGGTAATTAGTTGGATATAAGCATTCCACATCGTGTATCAAATCATCACATTGTACCCCATAAATGTATATATACAGTTATGATGTAATAAAAATTAAGTTTAAAAAATGAATAGAACAAAGGAGAAAAAAGAGTGTTCTTGTAATAAAATGCAACTTCACTATGAATTGGTTTCGTTCTTGATCATTTTACAATCTAACTCTGATTATAGAATGTTTATACTTAGAACAATTACATGGCTTCCCAATACTTTCAGGACCGCCTTCAACATGGTCTGGAGGCCTTTGCACTACTGATCTGCCCCAGCACTCCTCAGCGGGCTCAGCATAGACTGTGCTCAGCCTTCATCCTTGACATCCAGGGTACTCAGCTTCTTTTAGCTTTTATGATGTGGCGATCTCCCACCACCGGGGGTTTGGAGTGCTGCTCCCCCTGTTTCTGGAGTGCTTTTTCCTCCCCTGGAAACATCTACTTAATTGACTCTTAATCTGATTTTAGCTCACTCATTATTCCCCAAGGGAACTTTTTCCTTGGTGTACAATCTCATGGTAGCATGGACCTTTCTTCATAGTATTTGTCCCCGGTATGGTTTATATTTGTGTGATTCTTTGATTAATAACTGCCTCCCCTCCCAGATTATTACTTTCTTTATGCACACCTTCAGCTCTACCCCCTGGTATAATTCCCCGTATATGTGAGATATTAAAAAAAATATGTATTGAATGAATTAATGAATGAATGAAAAATTATGGGGAATATTGGTCAAAAGACCCAAATACCAGTCAGACTGGAGGAGTAAGTTCAGATCTGGTGTGCAGCAAGTGATTTAAGTTAACAACAATGTATTATATACTTGACAATTGCTAAGAGTAGATTTGAAAGGTTTTCATCACAAAAAAATAAATATGTGACGTGTGCACAATATGAAGGTATTCAGCTTGCCCTTGGGTAAGGGGCTCAACTACAACTTGAACTTTACTTTGGGAGTGAGAATAAGGTAACCTAAAAATTGGTGCCCTCATATTAATTTGAAATGAAAAAATAAATGCATAATCATTTCGCACCTAATAAAAAAGTATCTGAGGTAATAGATGATAATTAGCTTAATTTAGTCATTCCACAATGCATGCAATTATCAAAACATCATGTTATATGCCATAAATATGTACATATATGCAATATTAATCTGCCAGTTAAAAATAAATAAAACAAATTTTAGTAAAAGAAAAATAATAGATAATTAGATGTTATTCTGGTTTGGTTTGTCCTTAGAATCGGAAAATTTTAAATGGCAAAACAGCCTTAAAGATCATTAAACTCAGTACCCTCATTTTAAAAAGGAAATTGAGGCACAGGGAAGTTAAGCGACTCATCTAAACTCACTGTGTCAGGTTTTGAACCTGAAAATCCTGACCCTTAATCTAATGTTCTTTCCATTAAACTCTGTTGTCAGGATTGAATCAAAGTATAATTGTGTATATTAAGTTTATATGTTGATCTAGGCTAAAGCTGTTTTAGGAAGGGAGAGATTATTCAAAATATATCTAGTTTTCCATTATTTCCCCAGCATTCGGAAAAATGTGTGCTTAGCAGACTCGACTGTTGATGGACTAAAACTGGGAAGGGGGATGGGAGGAAGGAACCTATGGATGAACCAACTTCATTGTTAAATCAGGTCAGAGTTGGAATCAGAGGTGCAAGCGAGTCTTTTTTACCACATGCTTCTACAACAAAGTGTATAAATTTTAATAAAAACTACTTACTACAAGAAACATCAAAGTACTTAACATCTAGTAGGTAGCCAATAATTTTTGGTAAATATGAATCTGAACTATTGCCATTATGGTCAATGAAGGTAGTTTTTCTTTTCATTTCAGAAGAAAATAGTGAAGAAATGTATGAAGATGTCTGCAAAGCAAAGGGCAACCACACAAAGATAGAGTGAGTTTTTCTTGGCTTTGGAGCCTACATGCACTTCCTGTTTATTTAGTAAAGCCGGGATTTAAGAAATGACCTTCCATCCCATCCTCATCCCCTACCAAGAGTTTACAGAGTGGCGATAAGCCATTATGGTCAATAGGCTACTTGCAATTTTGTACAATCATATGCTATAAATATTAAATAGCATTGCTTTCCCTTTTGAGAAATATTCATTTCCCAGAATAGAAGATTTTGGTATTGTCTTAGGAAACAACTGAGAGAAAGAAGTAAATTTCAATGAATTTTGCTATACTTCTATCATTGTTTTTCCAGGAACAAACCGGTGGTTATGACTTACCTATGTCTTTGCAAATTAGTAAGGTTGAATTCAGGATTTAGGCTCAATTTAATATGTAGTAATTCAGCTTTACTAAGAATAATATTTTTCTTTATTTTTAGAGAAAAAATTAGTGGGCTTTTATTGGCGATTATTAGAGTAATAGATTTTCTTAAGTAATATCCTTCATAAGTAATTTTTTTTTTTTGAGACAGAGTCTTACTATGTCACCCTGGGTAGAGTGCTGTGGCATCACAGCTCACAGCAACCTCAAACTCTTGGGCTCAAGCGATCCTCTTGCCTCAGCCTCCCAACTAGCAGGGACTACAGGCACCCGCCACAACACCTGGCTAAGAATAATATTTTTCCAAAGGGACATTATTCATCAAATTTAGTTACTAGGACACATTATGGGAAAGAAAACAGCAATGGTTCAAAACACCAAGTTTAAGGGTCAAAAGGTCAAGAGGGCATCCTGAGCTGGGCATGCTGGGTGGAGGATGCAGGTAACTCACTCCTGCTCCCTCCTCCAAAAACCCTCACAGATATTTGCAAGAATTTTAGTTGTCAATGGGGCAATCAATATATCACTCCTGTGTTACATTACTCCATAAATTAAAAATCAGTGATGTGAATTTCAGTAGCCAAGAATTATTGTAATGCTTTTCTAGTATAGTTGGTAAACTATACTTCTTTGAGTTAACTTCTCCTCTGAAAGGAAGAGATTGCCCCATAAATTCTGCAAAATAGAGACTATTCGGGGTATTAGGAAGTTTATGCTGAGAGATAATTCGGTGTGCTACCACGGAACCTAAACAGAGAAAAAAACCATGGAAGTGCATAAGGCATCTTCTTCATGTGTGATGAGTTTTGGAAACGAGACTGAAGCCTGTGGTCCTTTGTAGTATAACAGCCTTCCATCTCTCTCAAACACTGTGTTATTTATATGTTCTGATTCCTCTCTCTTAGTTTAGATGGAAAAGAAGCACTGAAAAGACTGCAGAAATTCTTCAAGAAAGAGATGGATAGATTTAAAATGAAGAAAACCAAGTCAAAAGAAAATATAAGGTAAAAAAAACCCTTTTCATCTTTCTTTCCAGGAAGGATGAACGGTGCTAGCCTGGTAGACACGTAGGTTGGTGTCCTCCATCCAATTCTTAGAGACAGTGAAGGGGGTATCGGGAACTAAAACCGAGAGGCCCTGATGTTCGAGTGAGCCTCACCCACAGGTACTGACTAGTAAGAACGTGGCGTGTCCCTTTGAAAAGTTTGAAAAGGTTTTAAACAAGGCTGGAGGAGAAAGTCGAAAGCCAAGTCCAGAAAGGAAGCTTTTCTCACCATCTGTGGCATCTATTTCTGTTGTTACCACCGAGCACTTTCTTTTTTATTATGTCCTTTATGCTTTTTTGGCTCTGCTAGTTCCAATGGCTTTTATTTGCCTACACTTCATGTTTGATTTGTTCCCCTTGAGAGCAGAATGTGTGGAGAAGGGAGACGAGCTGTTCAACCAAATGGTTCATGTTCCCAGGCCTCAGACCTCTAAGATAACCTGGTCTAGGCTAACTTTCAGCCTGGGGGCGGGGAGCACCAAATCACCAGCGACAGAGAGAGATGGGGTGGTGTGGGGGCTGCGGCTTCTCCTTTCAGTTCTGCCAGTGATTCACTGTGCAGCTGTGAGCAGACCATTTCTTCTTCCTACTCAGGGGGCCCCAGGATTCTCCTGCAGATAGTGGAAGAGGGACTGGATAGTCTCTGAAGACGCTTCTCTGACAGACAGAGCTATACAGGCGTTTCTTGACTTACCTAGTTAGGCCCTGATAAACCCATTGCGAAGTTGAAAATATCTTAAGTCAAAAATGCACTTAAGGCAGTTAACCCACCGAACATCACCACTTAACCTAGCCTACCTGAAATGCACTCAGAACACTTACATGAGCCTACATGTGGGCAAAATTATCCAACACAAAGCCTATTTTATAATAAAGTCTTGAATATATCATGCAATGTATTTGACACCGTACTGGACATTAGAATGGTTGTATGGATACTCTAAATATGCTTTCCACTGAGTGCATATTGCTTTTGCAACATTGTGTAGTGGAAAAACTGAAAGTGGAACCCTCGTAAGTTAGGGAGCATCTGGATAGATATACAGACATAGAAATACACATCTTTATTTTGTGAGGACAAGGGCAGCAAGGTAGTTTATAAGGGTCATTACTTATATTGAGATGGAACTATGTTATGCCACCTGAATGTTCTTTTCAATTATAAAGCTTCAAAGTTTATGATAAGTCCAATTGTGTGTTGGATCTTGAAATACCAAGAGATGCCAAAAGAATGTGGAATTTATAAGTTGTCATCTGGACTATGTAAGAAGAGGTGTTTACCTCCCATGGTGAGCAGCTCTCTATGCGCAGAAGTGGACCCTGATCTTAGTGAGTTAGACGTTTTCTGACAGAAAATTATTGGCATGGTAATCTGCAGTCCTTTGAATATTTGATCCAGATGAGAATGCTCTTTTAAAATGCAAATTTTCTTTTCTTAAAACTACCCTGTGACTCCATACATCTTTTAGGACAAATACTGAATCCCGTTCCTTGGCAAGTAAATCCTTCACAGTACCCCCACACCAGTCCAGCTCCTTCTCTCACCACCCAGTATGCTTCCCTGCAGATCTCAGACTCTGCGACGGTGTCCTGTGCCTCCTTGCTTTGAACATGACATTTCTTTGGTCTGAGATGCACCTGCCTGTCCCTAACCTTCTTTGATTATCAAAATTCTAGCTTTCCATCAACATTTTGTTGAACGTTGCTGCTTCTGAGACATTGTCCCTGAACACCTCTACACAAACCTGGATTATCTGTCTCTCCTCTCTGTTCCCATATCACTCTATGCACATCTTTTGACATCCATTAATACCACTGAGAAACTCTTCTTCTTGGGGTCAGAGACTGTCACGGTAAGAAGGGGAATCTGGAGTCATCCACGTGTGACTTCAGATGTATCAGTGATTTCTTCAGAATGTGGCTTCTTTCCTTAACCCTCTTGTATCTTTTGTCAATCAGCAGTGCATTTTCCTCTTCAATGCCTGATTTGGGTAAGTGACATTGGTTTATTGCTAACAGAAAAGTACTCAGCATTGGGATACTCAGGGCCAGGGGAAAAGAAGTGGTAATCCTTCCTACAGTTGCACATTGAGTGAAAAATTGGTCCATCAAAATCAAAGAAGCTTGTGGTATATGTACACCATGGAATTTTACACAGCCTTAAAGAAAGATGGAGACTTTACCTCTTTCATGTTTACATGGATGGAGCTGGAACATATTCTCCTTAGCAAAGTATCTCAAGAATGGAAGAAAATGTATCCAATGTACTCAGCCCTACTATGAAACTAATTCATATGAAAGCTATAACCCAATTATAGCCCAAGAACAAGGGAAAAGGGGAGAGGGAGGGGAGGGGAGAGGATGGGTGGAGGGAGGATAATTGGGGGGACCACACCTACGGTGCTTTTACAAGGGTACATGTAAAATTTACTAAATGTAGAATATAAATGTCTTAACACAATAACTAAGAAAATGCCATGAAGGCTATGTTAACCAGTTTGATGCAAATATTTCAAATTGTATATAAAACCAGCACATTGTACCCCATGACTGCATTAATGTACACAGCTATGATTTAATGAAAAAAAATCAAAGAAGCTATTTTACACGACAGTACTTCTCACTTTGGGGACAATGAATGACATTTCTTAAGTACCTACTATAATACCATACCCTGGGGTAACTGCTTTCTTTTTAAAATTCCAGAGAAATAAATGCTGTTCCTTTTTAGGAAGGCTCTCAGACCCACATCCATACCTGAGTCACCTAGAATTTGTAATCAAGTCTCTCTATTACGAAACTCAGGCATTTTTTGTTTTACTACACAGCCTCTTGAAGGATTTGACAGTCTAATTAAGATACACTAAGTTGGACAGGATCATGTTGAGCCTGTATACTAACTGAACCAAGAATGGGCCCTTGAAATATTGTTTACTTTTCCATTGAAATAATAGTGCATGTATTAGCAGAGTGCCTGACACACAGTCGGCTCTCAGTACATGCTCAGTGTCGAATTTGTTCGAAAAAAGAGGCCATGTGATTTTGTTGTTCATTGTTTCTTTTTTATGTGCTGCAGCCATGTGGCTACTTGTCAATTCAATTATATATTATATTCCACAAATATGAGTTTGCTGAACTAAATAACAAATGAAGATTATAAATACTTGTATGAAGGCCTCACAACACATCCTTGGTCTGTGTTTAAAAAAAGAAAAAAGAAAAAATAAACATAGATTTATCCTCACCCAAACTTAAAGATATTGAAGCAGCAGTCCCCAGTCATTTGGGCACCAGGGACTGGTTTCATGGACAATCTTTCCACGCAGGGGACGGGGTAAGGCAGAAGGTGGGACGGAACAGGAGGAGGTGCTCAGGAGGTGATGTTGTGAGGCCTGGCTCCTAATAGGACATGGACGGGTACTAGGGGTTGGAGACCACAGTATTTTAAAAAAATGATTAAAACAATAAATAATTATGAATAAATATGAAATCTGAATAATTATGCCAGATAACCTCAAACATATTCAAATAATCACCCGAAAATCTGTGTACAGTGCCAAGGAATATGAATATCCTGAAAATATCTAATTACAATTATGCACTAAGATTAAGGTTACACAAGATTATTTTAAAGACGCAGTTGCTTTCACAGAAGTACTGAGTACATGGGATACTTTTTCCTCCGTTCTTGAGATACTTTACTCAGGAGACTTTCTTATGAAAGATAGAACACAACTATAGCCCAGAATGAAGGAAAGAAATGGAGTGGGAAGGGGGGGAGGAGGCAGGTTTGACAGAGGGAGGGTAAAGGCAGGACCGCACCTATGGAGCATATTACAAGGATACAAGTCAAATCTGTCAAGTGTAGAATATAAATGTCTTAACACAATAATCAAGTAAATGAGGTGAAAGCTATGTTGATTGGTTTGATGTAACCATGTCAGATTGTATAAGAAAAATCAACACATTGTACCCCACATATGCATAAATGTATTCACGATCTATGTGTGTAGGACTTAATAAAAATAAATAAACTTGAGTTTTGAGTTTACCCCAAACAGTAAAAAATAATAATAATAAATAAATATTTTTTTATTTATTTTTAAATAAATAAAAATGTTGCCAAATGAAAATCATGAAAAAAATTTTATTTATTATTTTATTTATTTTTAAATAGATAAAAATGTTGCCAAATGAAAATCATGAAAAAAATCAACATTAAAATTCTATTATACTGTTTTCCCTCCAGGAATTAATTACTATTCTAGAAGTGTAATATCTTTGTGCAGTTCCAAAAGATGGGAACCCTTCAACAACTCATATTTTCCTGAAACTCTGCATGAAATCGAATTGATATAAACAGACACATGTGTATATGTGTTTGAGATACGAGGATATATCACCATTTTCTTAATCCCCCAATTAAATGTCTTCCCAAATGGAGCTTCTTTTTATTCTCCAATCAGATTTTGATCAAAAGAGGCTTGAGAATGTAATCTGTATAATTAGGTAATTTTGTATAATTTGGGAAGTTAGAGATTATGTAAACCATGCCTAATAATGAACAATGTTGATCCCTTCTTGACCCTAGAACTTACTTCTCAGGAAGTTACTGTCTACGATGACGTGGGCCTGACTGCGAAAGAGTCAAAGTAAGTCAATTTATCTCATGCTCCTTCCTGATGATATCGGACTCGTTGTGTGATGCTTTGGTGAGAGGGCCGTCTCTTCAGATCCTTGGTTAGAGATTGGATGAAAGGCTGACTTGAGATAGCCCCTTACTAAGAAGAGACAACCATGAATAACACAGAAATGATCCAACAGTAACGTCATTAATAACTCCTTTGTTAAATCCAGTGGGTACTTTTAAGTCCTTAGCTTACTGCGCTTAGCTATACTGTCTTAAACCGCGGACTATGCCCTGCTCCAACGGAAAAAAGTACTAACTTTTCCCTAGGTTTCCATAATTTCTTATTCCTCATCTTTGCCTGCTTCTCCTGAGCGGTTTTGTGTATAAGACGGTTCACTCTAACTCTTCCACTTGTTTCTTAAATATTGTGTTCCTCAAATTTCCTAAATCAGTTATCTTCTGTTTTTCTTTATATGTTCACCCATACCTAGGACTTAATCACTGTTGTGATAATTTCAAAATTGACTTTTTTTAATTGTTAAATCATAGCTGTGTACATTAGTGCAATCGCCTGTACCCATTCTAAGATGCACCATAGATGTGGTCCCACCTATTACCCTCCCTCCACCAAAACCTACTTACCCCCTCCCTTCCCCTTCCTTGGTCCTTTCCTCATAGTCTTGTGGTATAGTTGGGTTATAGCCTTCATGTGAAAGCTATAGTTTAGCTTCATAGTAGGGCTGAGTACATTGGATACTTTGTCTTCCATTCCTGGGATACTTTGCTAAGGAGAATATGTTCCAGCTCCATCCATGTAAACATGAA
>CAUYPK010121821.1:0-37070 GCA_963574355.1 Loris lydekkerianus | reverse complement strand
AATTTATGGCTTTCACATGAAAGCTATAACCCAGTTATAACTGAAGAATAGGAGAAATAGGGAGAGGGAGGGGAGGGATGGGGGGAGGATCGGGGGAGAGTGGGTGATTGGTGGGATTACATCTGTGGTGCATCTTACAAGAGTACATGCGCATGTCTTAACACAATAACTAAGGAAATGCCAGGAAGGCTATGTTAACCAGTGTGATGAAAATGTGTCAAACAGTCTATAAAACCAGTGTATGGTGCCCCATGATTGCACTGATGTACACAGCTATGATTTAATTATAATAATAATAAAAATTAGAGACACCGAGTCACTCACAGAAATATTAAAATGCAGATTGTGATTTTGTAAGTCTGGGTGGGGCCTAAGATGCTGCATGTTTAACATGGTCTCCGTTGAAACCACTGTGGTTGCTGGTCACCCATTGAATAGCAGGCCTAAGGCTAAGAAGAATTGTCGTGGTGGGCAATGAAAAATTTGCATGATGTTTTCTCTAACTTGCTAATTTATCTTGGCTGACTTTTCCCTGTTGCCTATAGCCTCTGGTGAGCATCATTACCTTATATCTACATTAAGACAATGGCTTACTAACTATTCTCCCTACCTCTGATCTGTTCTCCTTCCAAATTACTAGGTATCTACCTAAAGCAGCAATTCTCAACCTGTGGGTCACAACTCCTTTTTAACAATGAAAATACATTGTGGCATTAGGAAGGATGAGAACCACTGACCTAAAGGAGCAAAAACCATTTTACCACAAAGACATTTGCACCAGAATGTTCAGCACAGCTTAATTCATAATTTGCAAGTCATGGAAGCAACCCAAATGTCTATCAACCCATGAATGGATTAACAATTGTGGTATATGTATACCACTAAATATTATTCAGCCATAAAAAAGATAGAGACTTAATATCTTTTATGTTTACCTGGATGGGGTTGAAACACAATCTTCTTAATAAAGTATCTCAAAAATGGAAAAATAAATATCCAGTGTTCTCAATACTAATATGAAATCAATATATAAACAATTGCATACTCATAGGAACAATACAATACAAAGATAGTCTAGCAAGGAGGTAGGGTGAGGAGAGGGAAAGATAGGAGGGTGATTGGCGGGAGGAGAGGGAACAGTTGGTGGGATCTCACTTAATGTGCACTTTGTGAGGGTTTCATCACACCCCCTGGGTGAGAGGCTCTTTTACAACTTGAACTTTACCTTGGAAGTAAGAACATTGTAACCTAAAAATTTGTACCTTCAAATTAATTTTAAAAAACTATTTTTATTACTACCATTATTATTATTTATTATTATTACTATTTTTCATGCTATGTGCCAGATACTCTTTTAAATACCATCCTGCTGCCACATTAAGCAAGTTCCAAAATCTTGTTCATATTATATTACACTTCATAGGCCAAACTTGTTAGTAGTTGCAACAGTTCTCTTAGACTAGGCACAGATTTTTCTCCAGAACATTACCATTCATCATCATTGTTGCAGATTCAGAGCTTCCTAGATGAGACAAATTTCAATTGACATGACTTTTCAATTACTTATTATTAGTCTTGCCAATTCAAACCAACCTATTTAGAATTTGAGACCTTCACAAAATTAACCTCTCCATACAGATAAATCATCTCAGGATTCTGTGATTGTGCCAACATTATTTTAACCTTCATCCCTTCTCTGGTCCTCCACTTAACACATCCTATCTATTCTTTAAGTCCTAGCTGGAGTTGCATCAACATATATCAACACTCTTTCTTGAAAGATCTTGTTTCCTTCTGAACTGATAAGGTATGTCCACCTCTCATAGCTCCATCAAGGGTTTTCTGTGATGGTCTTTCCTTCTCAACTAGTTCATGAGATATTTATCTTCCTTTATTATATGCAATTCATGCACTGAATGCTGGGAGATACAGAGAGATGTATTTCATCGACTCGGAAGGAAAGTGGGAAAGCAGGACTTGCAAGTGAAGTTTGAAAAAAATGAAAGAAAAGAAGAAAAGGGAAGGAAAGGTAAGGGAAAGGAAAAGAAGGGAAGGGAGGGGAAAGCAATAGCCCAGGATTCCAAGTTATAGACAAATCACACAATGTGAGCTATCATCAAGCAAAACAGCATATGTCACAAACAGCTAAGGTCCATGAAGAATCTAGTTGTGTTAGAGGTTCTCTTTTAATTATGCCTGCTATTATTAGCCACCATCTTAGACATAAGTTTTCAGAGAAGTCTGTCCCCGGGAATTTTAAGTTAATTCTTAAATTATAACACATAACTCTCTAAGGAAGCCAGTATCCATAAGAAGACCTCTTGAAGTTGCAACGAAGAAGCAACTCTGGACTGGGTTCCTTCTCTCTTGTGGGAGTGCCTAAGGGGGTGGAAGTGTGGAGGTGAAGAGACCATTACAGACACCTAGAATTCTGTAAAGTGAGGTCCTCTCCCATTACTATGGATATCACTGATTAGTCCCAATTACATTCTTGTGCATCACTGGTGATCACCACATGGATTATTATCACATATGACCTAAAAGTTAAATAAAAGAATGAAGGTTTATAAATTATTGAAATAGCACTGACTCAAAAGTGGTACATCTGGGGAACCACAATCCTACACTGATTACCTCGATAGAAAAAAGTCTTTAATAATACTTAGGATTATTGCTAGAGAATATATTACAAACAATCTTGCATTACTGTGTTATGGGGGAAAAGCCAGGTTAGGTAGTAGGCTAAATCCTATGCACAAAATTGTATCAGAAAGGCATCAGTCTTCCTGCATCTGGCCTTGGTTACACCACATAGCAGGCGACGCTGCAGTGCACAATTTTTTGTGAGATGATTGTGCTTTGGAATACATGTGCCATAAAAACATATCAGAGGATCCTTTCCTGGAGGTGACATAACTGGCTCATGTTCTCCCCTTTGTTATTCACAGTATCTTTCTGTTATTCTTATTATTAAACCCTTGCTATAAATAAAATAGTCAACTCAACATTGGCTTTACCCTTGCTTACTTCACAACCTTAGAGTTTCCAAAGATACTAGGACATTATGAACCAGATGAAAGATTTTATAACCACCTTTTTTTTTCTAATTGCTAGTTGCTTTTCTTTTCTAAATGCAACTCTTCTTTACACCTGGAGCTTCCCTTTGGAGGGTTGTTTTTTTTTTGAACCATTTTTTTTTCTCCCTAGGGTTCAAGAAAAATAGGGACATCCTGATACTTTGGAAAACAGGGGAACAAATCTTGCTCCTCTAGTAAGTATTTGGTGATAAGTTAAATAATAAACCAATATATAATGAATAAAATAGAGATACATAAAGCTATTTTAATAAGAAGAAATGCTTGCAGGTCAAGTTTTATTGAAAGAGTAGCTGAATACATTAAAATATCTAGGAGAGATTACACAGGCTAGAAGTATTGGTCCCCATGAAAGCTTAGCAGGAGGACAGCTAGAGAAGCCAACAGTAGTTATGTTCTTCTAGGTGGGATCTAAGGGAGAATACACAAGACCCACTCAAAAGACCTTTCCTGGGAGTACAGAGTGTTTTTCAAGTTATTATGGCTGAAAACTACTTCATGAGATTCTCTCTCATTGGCATAGTTACAATAAGATGATCTAACCTCTAAATTAGGCCTTCCTACCAATGGATGCTTGTTGTGTCACATAGGTTCTGATTTTTCTGTGAACTTGCTATGTTTTAGCATTTACTATTATTTTCCTTCTTTAGAGTCTAAAGACTCCATCAACTTCTTGTTGTAGTAAATATTACCTCTGAAAGATAAAACTATTTCCATGTGATGATGAGATCAGGTTTCTGATCCTGAAAAGGTGAAAGCCACATTGATCACTCTTTAATAGACATTCTTTTACATCATTACCTTCCTCTTAAATACCACCACTCTCTTCAAAGGTTTTAAGTCTTACCCAGTCCTCTCCCAGGTTACAGAAAATATAGAAAACATTAGATAAGAACCACTCAGCTTTGCACCCTCAATGAATCTCCAACAATAAAAAAAAAAAAAAGAAGAACCACTCATCTCCTCTCTTCCAAACTCACCACCCCGATTTACCTGTATTTTTATCCAAGTTATCTTCCTTCTCTGTGACTTTACAAACATACACACACACACACACACACACACACACACACACATATATATACACACACACATACACATATAGCCACAAACATACAAACACACACATATCATGAATGTGTGCATATGTGTCCACTTATGGATCTATGTATGTTTGCATGTGCTTTTCAATTGTCCATTTACTCCTTTAAGAGTAAATGTTTTCATTGTGATTTGAATTCCATTCTTTCTATGCAACTAGGCACTTTGTATTGCCAAATTTTTACTCAATAAGTTTATATAAAATGGTTAGTATTCTCCAGATACTATTCAGCAGCACAAATCTCCTTTTATCCTCATTACAACCTTTCAAGGTCAACATTCCTGTCTCAATTTTGCAGAGAAGGAAATAGTCACAGCAATATTAAGGGCCATGCTGATGGTATGTGGCAAGGCTAAGATTTAAAACCAGGACATTTTGATTCTAAAACACCTATTGTTTCTTTTTATATTGCTTTTTCCATCCATAAGAACCTGGGCTCTAGGAAAGCTGGGACCTGGGCTCTATTGTGGATAACTTTACTCTCAAATTCTAGAACAGTGATCGGTGTATAGTATGTATTCTATTAATATCAATCGGATAAAATCAATTAAAAGTGAATTCTCCTTCTACTATCAAGGAAATAGAATCTGGGTATATATATATTTTTCACCCATTACTCCCTAAAATGAGAGGTTCCCACCTTCCCTGTTACCTTGTAAATGGCTGAATTTTTTTCTTTTTTTATTGGAATTAAGTTTATGAAAATATGACTTACTGTTTTTCATTTATTGGTTTCCTCTTGACTTATTCACAATTATTTCTCATTTTGAAAGATTCTCAGTAGGTCTGGCACATCCTGTGAAGAGGGCTGAAGGGGAATAATTTGGTGCAGTTATCAGCCTCTATATGACCTTGTTGCTTCAAAAACCCTTGGGCCAAATCTAATTTATCTTTCGTCTTACGGGCACATATTACCCGGGTTTCAGTATTCAGTAGGTTGGTGTAGCTTAAAGCAAAGTTCTTTAGCTAACAGAATCTCTATGTTCAACTAGCTCCTTACCAGATTTTCTTCTAAATAAAGAGGTTATATTTCAGAGGCTAGAAACAGCTGGTAGGCATCCTTTCTCCCTAAGCCTCCTCTTACTAGCAAGAGCCATTGAATTATTTTTTCACAAGAGTTTTTCCATCTCTTCCTTACCCTTTTCCTGACCCCAGATCTCATAACACTAATCAATAGATTGTTAGATATGCTTTTGGAGAAATCGCTAATCTGCTACAAGTGTGCAGAAGTACCTTTTCTGTTATCATGCTCTTTCTCTGGGGCCAGATTCGCAGATGTTTAAACATCAGTTTAAACATTTCTTTGTAGCAGTTTTCTCCATGGAATTCAGTGCCACTCCCACCAACCTTCTTTGGTCTGTCTTTTTGTATTGTATCTAGTAGTCAGTATAAAGTCTAAGAAAGGTAGTATTGGATGTTGTTTAAATATAGATTACCATGGCCAACTCTCAGAGCGTCTGATTGGAGGGTGCATTTTTCAAAGCTTTCAAAGTGAATTTGGTGCATTTCTTGTCTTAGCAATGCCACACTACTGAGGTGAGTGTTCTTCATAGATGAGCAAAAATAAATGGGTCTATTATTTCTATTTTATCTAGAAAGCAAATTTTAGTAGGGATAGAGATTTTAGTGTATTTAAATTCATTTCCAATACTTTGCTTGTGAAATAATAGTTAAAACATCTTATCAAAGCTTTCCATGGATGTGCTGAGACCTAGGCTTTCATATAAATAATGGAAAGGCTGGAAGGTAAAGAGTTAAATCAGTTTTCACTTAAACATGGACAAGTTAGAGGACAAGAAAGCAGCATCTGCCCCTGGAGATTTGAAAGGACTTAAATGTTAGCACTAACATATTGAACCTAATTCTCAGCTTCAGAGGTAGTCAGGGCAATCACCCAAGAGATCAGTGCTTGCTCTCCCCTGGGGACAGACGCATGCCTGTCCTTCCTATTCCATACCGCGAACCTCATTTCTGACCAAATGCCCAAGACAGAGAAGAGTTGTTGTTGTTTTGTTCTTCTTTTTCTGTGAAAAATTCATTTAGGACATAACATCATAATTCTCCACTCCCACTCATTTTTCTTCTTTTTGTGAAAATCAATAACCTATAGGGCTGGATTTTTATGAAGGCTGCAACAGTTAAGAGAAAATAAAGGAATGAATCTTTTGGCTCATCATATTCACACATTTACCAGCTCGCTGCTGTTGTGCTGGCCAGAAAAGGCTCGGGGACACCTAGATATGGAAGCCATGTGCCTGGGCAGTGGGCATGACTGGATGGACGGGAAAGACATCCACTAAAGAGAGAAACAGAGACAGAGACAGTCATGGACTCAGATGCCTAAGTTGTGGTTGTTGCAACACTTGTTCCATGAGTAGGTGTCAACCATGAACCAAATGCTGACGAAGTGGCTGTTAACTTAATAAATGAATTAATAAATGAATACAGAAATTCAGTCACAAATAAAGGATTCTAGCTAGAAATATATCAGGCATCCCAGAGGTCCCTAACTTGCACGTTAATAGTATAGAGAAAAATTCTACCTCTCTGATAATAGGGCATCACGGTCACAACAGTTTTGAAGGTTGCTTAACAGAGGTGTGTAGGGTGTATTCAACTAGGAAATAATAAGGACAACAATCCTATTTGGAAACTAGTATCATGCTGTAGGCATGTGATGAAGGTGGGTGTTTAGATAAAAATAGAAATCATGAGGGGGGGGAGACAGAAAGAGGGAGCATGTCAGAAAAATAGATGAGAGGGTCCACAAAAAGATTAGCCTGTGAGATGAAAGACAAAAGAAGAATTTTGTAGGAAGACATTTTCCTACAATTCAAGATGTTACTGTCTCTTCTTTAGGCAAAATTTCCATTTGGTTAATTGCTACCCTCCCTGGATTTTTGCTGTAATTCGTACGTGCTTTGTGCAGAGTTTGTATTACGGACTTAATTGCTATTTATTTCCTTTATCATTCTTTATACTGAATAGTTAGTGTTTAGGGGGAAGATATCTGCTCTACAATAAACAGTATACTGATTCCAGGAATTTGGGGTAATTGTCAAGATAGGACAAGAATTGCCTAGTGTCTGTTAAGTGTTTCAAAAATAAAGACAGGTTGATTAATGGGGATAGATTTACAGTTTGAAAGAAGAAATAAGATCTAGTGTTTAATAGATCGGTAGGGTGATTAATAATCTATTTATATTTCAAAATAGCTTAGCTAGAAGAAGATAATTTGAATGTTTCTAGCAGAAAGACAAATATTTAAGATGATGGATATCCTAGTTACAACAACTTAATCTTTACAAATCCACAAATGTACTGAATTATCACATGTACCTCTAAGATACGTTTATTATGTACCAATGAAAAATAAATTCAAAAAAATTAAAAAAATGGCAAGCCAAAAGAGAAGTTCCAAAGGTAAGCTGTGATTTAGAACCAAGCCTGATGATATAATGGAGGTACCACCTGCAGAGTCAGGATGAACACAAAATAGAATGTCCATATCAACTGATGATGGTGATGATATATCTTGAGCATTTCTGGTGTGCCTTTAACATTCTAAATACTTAAATGTCTTACTTCTTACACTAACATGAAGAGGGATATCTTCAAAATTAGGGCAAGCCATAGTGACAACTTCTGTTTCACCTCTTAATGTTTATCTCCTCTCTTTTTCCAAGCTCATTAAAGTTACAATAAAGACATTTTAAAATATGTATTCTTACAGGAAGCACAATGAGTATAGAAGACTGATGGAAAGAGAGGGCAGAACTTTCTGAATTTTTTCTAGTATTAGAAGAGGTTAAAGAAATTGATACCTGTGTAGGTACATGGAAGTTTATACTCTAAGTGGCTACCTAACTCTGGAAACTTCTGTCTTTGTCCTTTCCCATCACATGTTGTTGTCATTATGGAACCACAGGGGATTTTGTCATATGCTAAGGAATGGACCAGAGGTGTTTTCATGGGATTCTGTTGAACTTACACCTGAAGTAGCTTATTAGAGGGGAGGGATGGGGTTGCCTTATTGGATACCTCTCATTTATTTTTTAAAATGTATATTAATTGAATATTTATCATGTAAATTTTAGATACAGTTAAATGTACCCTGAGGATATTCCAGTATAATTAATGAGTTAACAGTATAAAGTTAAAGATAATCTCCAGGGTAGCTAGTTCCACAATAAAGGACTTTGGGACTATATTAGGAACTCAGAAAAGAAATACTTACATCAGAAGGAAAGGTCATTGCGACTTTTGCAGGACATAATTCCTGAGCTAATCACAAAATTTTCTAAGAGGGTTTAGTATATCCCAGGAGCCAGGAACAGAGATGAGGCAGATTGGTAGATCTGGAAAAGTGCACATAGTTTGCCCTTCATCAAGATTGGGAAGGTCCTTCTTCCTCATTGTTGGGAAGATCATAACAACTAGAGCAGACCACCAATGAGCAGCAAGTTGTTCATCTGACCATATCATCAGTGTAATTTTTAAGAAGGACAATTTGGTTTCAACTGGTATACTGAGGTCATAAAAGTATATAATTTTATAGGGTAATTAACTAAATTAATTCTTTCCTATTTAATAACACATGATATTTTTAGAAAATAACCACACTAATGTTCAACTTTTGTGCTAATCTGAAAGCCTTCAATTGTTCCATAGTGAGTTTTTGTTCCCCGTCTGTTGTGTCATGGGATTACTGAAATTATTCGTAAGAGTCCTTTACTGGGGTGTCCCTATAGAACCAGGGAGATTATCTCATTGAATGTTTTCCTAAGTGTTTATCCTTGGAATTGTGATAGCATTTTCTATGAACCATTTTCATGGTCCTTTGGGTGAAAAAACGACATTGGTATGGCCCGGATAAGAAAGAAATGCCTTACTGTCCTATTCCCTGACCTGGTATGATCACTGCATGACCCTGTATCACCACTGCAGCCTCCACTTCAAATCAGATCACTGACATGCTCATAATTTGACAATGAATATGACTTTGTAGCCTTTTGCAGATCTAATTAACTTAGGTCTAGAAATGACTCCTTGTAAGAGATATTGCCTTCTGACATTGCTTTTCACATGATCATGGTATTATACATTTTGACATGAACTTCAGTCCTAACAAATAAGGCAGAAGCTTTGAGTCCAATGACCATACAGTGTATAACAGGAATAAAAACACTGTATCATTTGGGCATGCAATTAAGGTAACAATGATGACAATAATATGAAGGTACAATAGTAAATGCGAAAGTTAGTCAACTCAGAAAGAAGCTGCTAAACCAGCGGTTCTCAACCTGTGGGTCACGACCTCTCTGGGAGTCGAGCAAACCTTTCACAGGGGTCACCTAAATACATCTTGCATATTAGATATTTACATTACAATTCATAACAGTAGCAAAATTACAGCTATGAAGTAGCAACGAAAATAATCTTATGGTTGGGGGTCACAACAACATGAGGAACTGTATTAAAGGGTGGCAGCATTAGGAAGGTTTAGAATCACTGTGCTAAACGTTCACTTACCTGGACTCAGTCCCAGGATCATTACAGCAGAATATTTTTGAAAAACCAGACAGTACATCATGATTGTTCATCCTCTTTTCATTCTAGTAATTGTGTTCAAATTTTCCTTTTACAAGAACAAAGCCCTTTGTTTGGGTTTAGTCACAATATGTTTTAACAAAGACAAAATAGAAAGAGATGAAAAATGTATCTTTCCTCTCTTCTGGTATGTAAAATTTTGATAATTTATCAGAGTTTTTCTATATTTTCCATTAATATAAATTATCTGCCAAAGAATAGTTGGAATTTCAAAAACTTTTCTCTTCATCACATGAAAAATATTTTATGTAGACAAAGACTTCTCCAACAGAAGAAAAAGCAAAGCTAAATTAATCTTTCTTCTCCTAAAAATGTTCCTTTCTTCCATAACCCCCAACCCCACCCCGTTAGCACTGTTTGGTAGTTACAGAGTCCAGGCTGGGAAGGCAGATGTAATCATAAGCAATTGGATAATTTGAGAAGTAATTGTAAATACATGATATTTGGTTATGGCTACATTAGTTGTATTAATATTTAAACTAATGATTTTTAAAAGTTAAAAAATCAAAATTATACCTCATTTATATCTTTTCATCTCCGGAGGAAGCCTCATATATCACTTCGTTCCACTTTCTTCCATTATCTCTAATAAGTAACGATAAGTAACTAACTACCCGGTTAGTCTTTGTATCATTCAATGATGAGAAATCTCACCCCACCAAGGAGGTGCAGTGTAGATAGCTTTAAATGCCAAAACCATCTCCTTGCTCTTCTCTGGACACAGAGTTTATTCATTTAGTCAACAGGAGACCTTGTCTGAGTGCCTCCTGAGCACAGGTCTTTCTCTGAGCATAAGACTATAGCTTTTGAGTTTTAGCTAATTGATTCAATAACGGTTCTAACACTGACAGTCTTTCTGTCTACATGTACATCTTCCTGATGGTTTTCAACCCTGCAGAACCTTCTCTCCTAAGAGACCTCTAAGCTTGGAGTAAGCGAAAGAAATCACTGCCATAATGCATGGCAAGAGATATTCATTAAACAACTACAGAAGCCAGGTGCAGACAAGACTGCAGGATCTTACTTACATGTGCACATGTGGCATCTAAGAGTATACTGATAGATACCAGAGGCTGGGGTTGGGTTGTGCCCTTCTTGGTCAAAGGGTACAAAGTTGAAGACAGACAAGAGAAATAAGTTCTAAGATTCAGCTTATCAAATAACAATAGGGTGACCATAGTCAAAATAATATACTACTCATTTAAAATAACTCAGAGAGCACATTTCAAATGTCTTACCACAAAAAATAATAGGTAAACAAAGCTCTAGATATGTTAGTTTGATGTAATCACTCCACATGGTTTACCTGTGTCTAAACATCATGTTGTATTCCACAAATATAGAGAATGAGGATTTGTCAATTAAACTCTGCTTGGAAAATGGAAAGTAATTGGAAACTGACTTCCTTTTCTTGCCCACATAAGGATTTTACAAAGTAATAGAAATCAGGGTCACTCATAAGATTCAAGGGAAGTGTAGACGACTATATACAGCATGAAGTACACACCATGATTAGCACCTGCTTGTGGTGAAGCCTTGAAATATTTGAAATATGAGTCATCTGGAGGAGGATCTTAGAAATCCTTAGATTTTAATTAGTTGGGAAGAACAAGTGGAAAGAGAGTTAGTTATAGTCCTAACCTCAGAAGATGCCATATGTCTTCCTCCCTTCTGCCTCTCCATGTCCCCACCAGAGCTGGGATACTGGTAGATGTGGCCTATGGCAACGATTCTGCAACAGCCAAGCTTGGAGTAGGCCAAAGCACTCACTACCGTAATGCGTATCAAGAGATGTTCATTAAACAACTGCATCTCAGAGCCACGGAAATTACTTTATCAGAGCAAAAACACTGTTCTCTGTGGAAAAACACTCCAGTTTTCCTAGAATGATCCTGTTTATTAGTACTTTCTTTTACTCTCAAAAATGTTCCTGTTTAGATGATGAATTTTATGGGCACCCTCACTATGTGCCCTGCTTTACCCAGGACTTGCAGAGGTGGGCACAGACACCCATTTTTCTACTATTGGAGTCTAAAGAGTAGCCCCGAAGACAGACTGACACGTAGCTATATAAAACAAAAGCACCTCGGACAATCTGCCTCTGTAGTGGGGAAAAAGCCCTCCCACGGTTTGCAAAATATAAGCTGTAATCATATCAGTCTAACTTCATTCTAACAGATGATATTTGTCCCTATATACATTTCTCTTTGTTTGCTTAACAGAGTATCATCTGTCTCGTGTTTAGATTAAATTCTGGGAGACAAAGACTCATGCAGCAAAATCACAAAGATGCCAGTAATGAGAAGTGGGCATGTGGGTCTCGTTTTACACTTTACAAAGACTCTATGACAATTATTTAAACTGATTCTCAAAATTTGTGAATTATAATAATTCTTTTCCAGGCAAAAGAACTGAAGCCCAGTTCATGACTGAGCTTCAGTTAATGTTACATTGATGGTATTGGGTATTCAGGCCCTCTGAATACAAACTCTGATCTCTTTCCATCAGACCACCCTGAGTGAGGTGTTTTTGTTGATAAGAATTGTGGTTGAAACCAGCACCATGGCAGAAATGGAATGACAGCAGGAAACCTATTAGGCATTTTTGGTGCTTTCTAAATTCTCTAATAGCTTCTTCCCTTGCTCTCCCTAATTTGCCAAGCTTGGTTCTCCTGCCCAGTCACTTGATCTAGTGTGAAAGGCCCTTCCTTCCCCAGCCTTCCACCTCCCACCTGTTGCTCAGGTCCTTCCCTCCTCCAGGAAGTCCTCATTTGTGCCTCATTAAGATCCATTGGGATGTCACTCCTCTCTGAGTTCAACCATTGACTTATAGAAAGTCTCATTTGGAAAACAGCAGTTGACTGTTTTTACTTGACTGTTTCTTATCTCCCTAGGATCATCTGAACTTGCCCTGGGCAGAATTTGCATCTGTTCCTGGCACACTGCAGCCAGGATTCAGAAACTTGGCATGTAGCATAGACACAAGGAAGAAGTGTTTGATAGTGACTGAATCCTCTTGGACACTCTGATGGTATTATCTCCTACTATAAAATCCTTGCCTCTGGCCAAGATTAGGCTTCCCTGATGGGATGTGAAAAGGAGTAAATCAGGCTCAGGGCCCCACCAGCCCAGGTTCCTGATGTCTGCCTTCCCTGGCCCTTCACATCTCCAGTGTCCAAAGTGCTGTTGCTTAGGGAAATGGAGGGAGGCAGGCCTGGACAGACCCCTATCCAGAAACCTCTTTCCCTGAGGCTGGAATGTGTTAATAACTGTGACAGTCCTGGCATGTTTAATTCCATAAACATATGAGGGCTAAGCCTCATTCCTGCCACAAGCTGTAGTGTCCATTCTGTGGAGTGTAATATTAATCATGACAGATACTACTATTTCAAACCTGTTAATTTAACTCATATTTCAAAGAGTTGGAGAAGTCTCAGAGGGAGAGATGAAGGCAGATGTCAGGTGACCCCCCAATTATAAAAATTATTTTACATAATTAAAAAACTATATACGTGTATGTGTGTATTGCAGTGCCTTTTCACTGACTAATTCCTTTTCGGACATATTCTTCCTCAGAGATCCACATAGCTAAATCTCTAACTTCCCAAGAGTCCTGTCCTGTCCAATTTGCAATTGCTACTGCCCCCCTCCTACTAGTTTTCAATGAACTTTACCTTATTCCTTTTCAAAATATCTGAAAATATTTCTGCAAAAGATTTCTATTCATTCTACATATTAATTACTGTTTCTCCTGTCATTGGAATGTAAACCCTATGTGGGGGTGGGAATTTTTATTTTGTTCACTGATATATTGCTAGTACCTAGGATATTCCAGGCACTTAGTAGATATTCAATGAATCATTTTTATATGAATAGAAAGATTAAATGAAGGTTTCATGTCTACCAAATCTTGAGTGTTTCTAGAATGGCTCACCTAGAGACAGTACAGTAAGTGCAGATGTTGGGAGACCCCCCAAGGGTATACAGAGTTACCTGGGTGTGTACAAGTCAACATAGACATGTGATTGCTAAGAATAGATCCCAGAATCTTCTCTATGGTATGAGATTCCTTTGGGATCTTGGCTGTTACAATCTGGGGACCATACTTGGGACATGCTAGTACCACTACTTATTACAGAACTGAATGTTAGAAAAGTTAAACTTGAAAAGATGCACATTATCTTCACTCACCTCTCATAGACAGGGTCTCTATGTTGTGAACATGAGGCTCAGCACTCAACAAGCAAGAATGCAAAGGAACAAGCGTTGATCCCCACATCAAGGGGACTTTAGAAGATAGTGAAGGAGTGATGAGAAATAATGACATGGTGGGACAAACACACATGACCTCAAGCATTTACTAAATCTCAATTATGACTCAAGCTCCATTCTGAGTATTGAAATATGATGATGACACCATGATTTTTGCCAAGGATCTCGGGAGGGCCCTGTGAGTGCGTCGCTATAAGGCAATGCTGCAAGATTTGCATACAGGAAATGCTATGAGAACACAGAGAGAATGGCAAATAATTTTTCACATAAATGTAAAAAAAGCTGCAATGTTTAAGTAATATTTTATTTGAGCCTTGAAGGAAAAATGGGAATTTCCCAGAAGAGAAGGATATTTCAGGAAGAAGGAAAAAAAAAAATGCTGCAGGCTCCTCCTTTGGGAGGAGCCATACCCTACGCTTCCCAGAGAGCTGTCTCTCCTCACAGTCCCCGGTATGTCCGTTCCTCTTGGGCTTCTCCCAGGACATTGGAGAGTGCCTGCTTGACATGACACACTCAAGTACAAATAGCAAATGCATGAAAGGATAAAAGCAATCAGGTCCTAGCTAGCTCATCAATCAAGGATCTCAGCCCATTTTCTTACTTTTAACAGAACGGGTACTGTTTTGGATGACTCACAGTTGTATAAATCTGTGTTCTGACTTTGCCAGGAATCTTCCCCTGAAGGTGAGGATTAGACTCTGTGATCAGGGGTCACTTAGCTGCTTCTGACCCTGGAGTGCTTGGCACAAGTTTGGGCCCGACAGAGAGGGAGGACTGTATGAAAAGGTGTTAAGAGATGGGCCGCTCAAATCCTCTTCCTGCCAGCTACCAGTGTCTGATCTTGAATAACTATTTAATATCCCTATTAATTTATTGCTAAAATAGAAATAAAAGGCTCTAAGGAATACTACAAGGTTCACACATATAATACCATGTGAAAGCTTTGAACGACACCTGTCCTGAAAAGGCACTTGGTAGGTAGAAGTTGTCAATAGCTATGACACTGATTTGGGTACCGCTTTGCCTACAATGCTGCTTTGTCAGACCCTCTGACAGGTTAAGCAGAGAGAGGGACTGTGTACAGGAGTCAGGAGGATCAGATTCTACTCTTAACTTTGCCCCAAACTAGCTGTTTCATCAAAGGCAAATAACTTAGCTCTCTGGAACTCAATTTCTTGCAGGGGTTATGGTTAAGTTTAAATATGACTATAGGGATAAAAGAACTTGACACACATTTTTATAAGACTCTTTGGGTTTTGGGTTCCTCATGAGTGCCTCTTACCCCAGAATAGGTACCAGTGTGTTGATAAAAAGTTCCTCAGGAGGCTGGCACTTTTCATAACTGGTTGAGGAATAGGCACAGAAAAAAACCTAGACTCTATGATAAGAAACTGACCAGAGTATGGGGGAGCCACTGCTAGCCGCCCCACTGCTGTGGTTTAGCTGCACGGGGGCCACTCCCTCACAGGGATAAGCATCTCCTCTCTGCCCCTGGCATGGTGCTAAATGCAAGAAAAGCTTCCTCCCAACAGCAAGCACGAAATGATGGGAACGTGACAGTGAAACTATCCACCTTGCCCTCCATCAGGGACTTAACTTACTAAAGTATAATTGCAGGAGTTACTGGTCTGTGTTTCCTGCTGGACTGGGAGCACCCTAAGGGCAGGGCCTGCTTGTTATTTGTGTTTGTATTTATAGCATCTTGCAGCTGCCTGGGACACTTAGTGTTTGTGCATGTGTCAGGTAATGAATGAACAAATACCAGGACTGTCCTGTTATCAACAAGAAAAAGACTGACTCCTGCACGTACTGCACTTCACCCCAGGCAAGCATCGTGTTAGGTGCCACAGATCATTGTTCCAGTTAATCCTCAGGGTGAGATGAAGAGGTGGATCTATCCATTACATGGATGGGAAAACAAAGGTTCAGGAAGAATGAAAACAGCCATCATCAGAAGAACTAAGATGAGTTCTGAGGTCTACCAGAATCCAAATTGCTCCTTTAATTAGGGTGAGCTATTCAGCAGGTGAACAGACCGAGCAGAGGCCCCAAACCTGGAGCAAACCCCAGAATGAGCGCCATTTGGAAGTCCACGATTTTCTTTTCCTCTACCATTTTTTGTTTTTTTAAGTAAAGCACATATTGCTAAAATCTCTGAATGCTTAGTTTTCTCAGCCCAGCCTTGATCTGGGTTTGGTTGTCAAGTTCATGAAGCAACAATCATAAAAAATATATCTTTGGGTGGCACCCGTAACTCACTGGGTAGGGCACGAGCTATATACAATGAGGCTGGCAGGTTCGAACCAAGCCTATGCCAGCTAAACAACTGCAAAAACAACAACAACAAAAATATCCAGGCATTGTGGCAGATGCCTGGAGTCCCAGCTACCTGGGAGGCTAAGGCAAGAGAATCACTTAAGCCCAAGAGTTGGAGGTTGCTGTGAGCTGTGATGCCACAGCACTCTACCTAGGGTGACATAGTGAGACTCAAAAAATAAAAAAATAAGTCTTTGGCAAACTGAGGCCAGAGTGCTGTATGTTGGGGGTGGGGGCCGGGGACTTTGAGTGCTGAGACTTCAACACATTGGCTTTGTTCTCACAAAAAAAATCCATCTAACTGAATCTGCGTTTAGCAGAACATGGCAAACCAGAGTTCCACTGGAATTATATACTATCTTCTGCAAAGTCCTCGCTGAAAGGAAGCTGACTTTTAGCCTAAAGCCAAAGATCATCCTTAGCCTATTTGTTAACAAGGCTATTAGCCAGACACTGTGCAGAAATGAGGCTTTCCGAAGCACTGATTTATATCTTAGATGCCTGATTATTGCAGACATTAGGAATTCTGAAATAAAATAAAAATCAGACATTGTGTACTAATTTAATCTAACAGCAATTAACTTGATTAATCTTAAGTGAGAGGTTGAAGGGAAAGAGGAAGAGTAAAATGGTCCATTTTTAAAGATCTTACGATAAATAACTGATTTAGGAGTATATATTTTCACAGTTGCTTTATAAACTAAAAAGGCAATAAATGAAATAAGAATTGTTATTTCTTGGGGTTATTGTTTCCCTTATTGTTTTTACGTGGATTCAATGTGAAAAAGGGGTTATAGCCCTGGAGAATTGAGATGTCACAAGGAAGAGATTCAGAAGAAGCCCCAGGACAAGGGGCCTGGGAAAGACTGTCCAAGGAGAGGCAGGAAGATACAGACGCCTGGCCTGCCCTAGGAGGAGGAAGAGGCTCTGCCTCCTGAGCCACATGCAGACCACAGAATAGCAACTTCCGGGGCTTATGCTGATTAGTTTATTAAAATCTGGGTATTGAAGAGATGGAATGTCCCCAGACCCCAAGCATCAAGTCGGGCAAAGTGGCACCAACTCTAATTAAGAGTATTGCTGAAGAAGAGAGAGCTACAACTTAGGAAAAAACTGGATCCTACAAGAAGACTTGCAGGTCACAAATTATAAACTCAAAGTAAGGGAGAAACAGAAGGAGGCCTCAGAGATGAGCTGCGTCAGCACAGCAGCCACCTCAATGCCACGACTTTGGACCTTAGTCCCAGGTTCAAGTCGGTGGACAGCTATTGATTTATCAGAGCTTAGGATGAGATGAAAGCCAAGAATAAAAAAGGGAACCGCAAATGACTGGTCTTGTTTCTCTTGAAGTTTATACTGTAGGAGAAGAAGTAGAAATACACACTATAAAGATAATCGCAGGTTTAAATAATTAACCCAAGACAAGTTACTTAATCCTATGATGTCACTTCCTTCAATATGCAAAAACATGAAAATAATAATGCACACCTTGTCTAGATTCCAGTGTGCCCTGAGGATCAAATGGAAAAGCTCCTGAAATACATTAACAGTCCTACTTAAATAAGAGGTGATTTCATTATTTTAAATTGCATGGAAGAGGATGTTAAAGAATTATGCCAATTAACATAAAGTAGGTTAATGTGGGTATTGGCTAAGAAAAAGAATGTCTATAACTGTTGAGAGAGAGAGAGAGAATATTCTGGAATTGAATGAAGAGAAATTAGGCATCAAAAAAGATGTAAAATGATTCAGCTGATACCTATACCCAAATCTGTGAAGTAGCAAGGGCTCCCATCCACAAGAGAGCTGTGCCAGTGGGAAACAACTGAAAAGGGCAACTTAGAGGGTGTCCAAGTGCCCAAGATCAGGGGCTGGTGTTACCAGGAAACAACCACAGATCGACCATCATCCCCCTGAAATACCGGGGTACACCAGAGAGCAGAGAGGTAAAGAAAAGATGACAGGAAAGTGAGATATGATACCCAGGAGCGCCCGAGGAAGATGTAAGAAAGACAGAGGGAGAAGGAAACAGGCTCGGAACAAAGAGCACCTCCAAAGCACGGCTCCGTGGTGATTCTCACTGCTAAGGTGTTTAGTGGAAGACTGGAAAAATGATAGAGACCCAAGAGGGTATTAAGTTTGGCTCTCAATAGAAAATGCTTGGAAGATTAAATGCCACACTTCCGTAAGTCACCTAGCACCATCTCTGGCCGAGAAAACGCACCGGTGAAACGTTAGTTTCATTTCACCTCTCCTTTACGCCTGTGAGTAAATTGCAATCAGGTGTCATCTCTCACATTTAGGGATGTTTCTTTGGGTCTTTGCTCCTGCCATACAAAACAAATGCTCCATATTCAGAGAGACTTTGTTGCATTCCCATTGCCAAGCTTTCCTGCTGGGTAATAGAAGTCTATAAAAGCCTGTGACACCTTGGTTAAGAAGAACAAATATAACTCCAAAGCATTTCAGAAAAGAGCAGATTGGAATGGAATGTTTTTCTCTACCGAAAGGGGAGGAAGTGCAAGTTGAGCTCCTCTTGGAGCTTTTAGTAAAAGAAGTGGAAATAGTTTGTTAAAATGAGGTATGCAGGCTAAATGAATGTACACGTATTCAAAAATAGATCAAGCTGTTTACCTAAACTCTTTGCACTTTTCTAACCTGGCTGTGTTAATTGATGCCTCAACTAAAAAGCATGTCCTAGAACAGCGGTTCTCAACCTGTGAGTAAGGACCCCACAGGAACTTATTAAAGGGCTGTGGCATTAGGAAGGTTGAGAACCACTATCCTAGAAGGTCAACACCCTTTTTGAACTCCACAAAATAAATTGGGTTACTGCTACTGGCAGTCCATGCAAGAGCTTTAGTGGGCTAAGGAGGCTACATATGGCTGATGGGGACAAGGCAGCGATTGCGGGTGGTCAGGAGGACATGCAGGAGTGAGCCGGTGTTCCCTGCACACAGCAGAGGCCCAATGTTTGTGCATTCTTGACACTAAAGATTCCCAGGGAAGGAGAGGAAACAGTCTCATCCTCTGACAGTCACCACGTGTTTGTATGTGATCCCTCTCTTAACTGTCACTCTATGTAACAGGTGAAATCACAGAGATACACTCAGTAGGATTAATTTTCTCAAGGAAGCCATGTGCCCTGAGGAATCAGAGGAGAGAACATCCTTGGCATAAAACTCATTTTCATCACAAACCAAGATACTATGTGTTCCTGCTAATTTTATAGACAGAGGTCTACTCTCCCTGGTGTTAAAGAGTGAAGCACCCTTTCCCTTGGATTAGAATTTCTGCATGAAAACCATTCTCCACTTCAACGGCCTCTATTACCAACCAGATGAAAAATATTGCTAGTCCAGAAAAGCATTAAATGGAGGCCGAGGATAAGAGCTGCACTTTTTCTTCAAGCCCCATGCGTAACTCCCATTAGCAGTAATGGCTGTGAGATGTATGAGCCCAGGGAATACTGCACTTTATTAAGAGGTAATGATATATACAGTTATTTAATGGAGTCAAATCAAATAGCAGAATGGCTGTTTGTCTATAGCAACTATGTCTTAGTAGTGTCATATAAATGCAAGCAGATACTTAAAAAATAACACCTGGGCTGGGTGTAGCTACACTATCTGACCAAAACATAGTTTGAAAAAACAGAAGTTATGACTTTTTCCTATATTGTGCAATAAGAATTTCCCAACTCTAGAACCACAATCCCACTCCTTAGAGTGCAGAGTCAAACGCAACATTTGTAGCTCTTAAACAAATCTGGAAGGCAAGAGCAGAAGGCGGTGTGGTAAACATGCCTGCTCTCACCTCTACCTTTTCTAGCGAGCAAAATAAGTTAACGAGTCAACTCATTTCCAGCCTGCATGTTACTTGTGAATAGCTTAAATCAAATGAGAACCTCTTTCTAGCTCAGGACCAGAGCTCGAGTGAAAGTTGTCAGATTTGATAAAGCAGATTTATTCTAGAAGAAAACGTTCTCTTTCTCTTTCCAGGGTACATCTGTTTGCCAGAGTACATTTCCCAGCTAATACCAGTTTGTCTACAGCATTTGCAATGAACTTTAATTGTGTGCTTTACCTGACAGTCTTAATTGTAATCTGACTTCCTTCAGGTAGCAATCAGCCCAGTGAAGTAATCATATCTCCCTGAAGGCCATAAACACAACCACCTGCGCCTCTCCTGTTTCGTGTTCCTCTTTTTAACTCCAGTATCACGTGGAGAAGGGATACAGCGCCTGGAAAGGTACGGCATTCTCAAAATAGCTGCTATTTTCCTATCATTACAGTGGTATATAATTAAACACAGACACAGTAACTGAGGACAAAAATAATCCTATAATTTTAAATTGTAATAGTTAAGGCTGCTGTATAAGCAGAGATTGGCTTTATTAGCAGGGAAAGAATTGGTTCTGACTCATGCTTCTGTCTGCTTTTGTGTGTTTCTCTGAAAGTTCCTCTTAGTATGTGGCTTTCAGGGTGACGATCAGGGGTCTTCCCTTCATACGCCCCATCTGGAACCTCCACTGTGTTCTGTATTCTCTATTCCCACTGCTCACTTCCCTCATGCTCATTACCTCTCTCACAGATTCCTGAAAAGGACTCTAGTTGGTCTCTGTGTGTACAATTTATCTCTGTCCAAACCACATCGCTTGTGGTACTTGTATAATCTTTCTAAAATAAAAATAATTTCAGGTCACAGATCTAGGCAGAAGCATTTGATGAGTTGAGCTGCCCCCCAAAACAGAACTACAATTACCAGTTTACAAATTATCACCACCCTCTGCCCCAAACACACATAAATGGACAAAAAGAAGCAAAGGATAAACAAAAACTTTATCTGAGTGTAAATTAATGAATAGACCCAAATTGCCATACAAAATCATATACATGTCATATTTATAAATTCATATATAAAATATATACATGGCATTTTTAAAAAGAGAACACACGTAATTGGCATTGTGAGTTTATTCATGTATAGCATACATTTTTTAATTAAATATTCATCTATAATTAATAACATTTTACTGGTTTTATGTAATTGTTTTTCGCAGCAATTGGCTTATGCAGTTTCCTTTTTCCAGCAATTACTTTTGTTTCCAATGTTCAGAAATGGTGAAGATGACAATATATGTTTACAAATTTTTAAGGATAATCAATTATTTCCTCAGGGGAAATGTTTCCTTAAGACAAGTAAAAGGATAGGCATATAGTTGAAACGAGGGACATCTTTTATGAATTTCTTTCTAGAAAAAAAAAAAAAAAAAAGAGCCATCAGTGATATCAACCAGTGTGTTAGTTTCTTAGACTAGGATTGAGGTCAATAATTATTTAATTTGATTAATGGCCATCTCTGTGTCTGTGTGTAAATTGTCGATACAGGTACCATCTCATCTGTTTTTATTGAGATGTTCAACGATTTCCTATTCATTTGTAAAAGCTGTTTATATATGAGAGTACTTGTTATATATTTCTCTAATTGGCTCTCTTAATCACAGAGATGGCTGTGTTAGTTATTTTCCTTTTTGGTAAGCCTACAATCCCTCCTCTGCTATTCTTACTTTTACTTAGTGTTCCATCTCCCTATTTGATGGAAAACCTGAAGCAATTTCAAAGTTGTCATGTACATGGATCATTACGGAAGTTTTGAGATACACAAAAGATCAAAAAACGTAGAATCCACACAAACAGAAACAAATGAAGACTTCCCCTGCAATACCAGTAAGCTGAGCGAGTCAAAACTTGCTGTCAACTGCACTTGTTGGAAGTAAAATAATGGACCATAACACAGTCTGTCTCCAAGCTTTAGTAGTGACCTACATATGCACTCATCAATACCTGCGCTCACGTATGCTGCCTTCTCCTCTATTACCACAGACAAACTCCATGCTTGTAGCTAAAATCAGCCCTTCCAGAGCCAGGTACAGTAGCTCACACCTATAATCCCAGCACTCTGGGAGGCTGAGGTGGAAGATCACTTGAGCTCATGAGT
Source organism: Loris lydekkerianus (assembly GCA_963574355.1). NCBI lineage: Eukaryota > Metazoa > Chordata > Mammalia > Primates > Lorisidae > Loris > Loris lydekkerianus. The sequence goes on along the minus strand of CAUYPK010121821.1, from coordinate 14,676 downwards.
TCTAGACCAGCCTAAGCAAGACAGAGACACAGTCTTCAGTAACAATACAAAAATTAGCTGGGTGTTATAGCTGGATGCCTTTAGTCTTAGCTACTAAGGAGGCTGAGGCAGGAAGATCGTGAACCCAGACTTTGAGGTTTCTGTGAGCTAGGCTGATGCCATTGCACTTTAGCCTGGGGCAACAGAGTGAGACTCTGTCTGAAAATAAATAAATAAATAAATAAATAAATAAATAAATAAAAATAAAATCAACCCCTCCTCTTTGGTGCTAGCTCTTAATTTCTTCAGCTAGAATCAAAGAGATCACATCAGCAATTTTCTTTTTTATTTTATTTTATTTTTTGAGACAGAGCCTCAAGCTGTCACCCTAGATAGTGTGCCATGGCAGCACAGCTCACAGTAACTTCCAACTCCTGACCTCAAGCGATTCTCTTGCCTCTGCCTCCCAAGTAGCTGGGACTACAGGCGCCCACCACAACACCCAGCTATTTTTTGGTTGCAGCTGTCATTGTTGTTTGGCGGGCCCGGGCTGGTTTCCAACCCACCAGCTCAGGTGTATGTGGCTGGCTCCTTAACCACTTGTGCCACAGGCGCTGAGCCAGCAATTTTCATTTATTATTTTGTATAACCAATAGTGGATTATTCTACAAGTACATAATATTTATCTTTTTATTTATCCTATCTACAAATAGCCCACTAATGTCTTCATTCCACCTCCAGCTACAAGTTCCCATTTTTTTCTCCCCTTTCCAGCAAAAAGTCATTGAAACAGTTTTTAATATGTCTATCTCTGAATCCTGTCTTTCCATTCACTCTTAAACCAATTCCAACTAGACCTTTTTCTCACAATTCCAATGTAAGTTTTTACATATTAATAATAGCATTTGAATTTTTCCTTTGAAACATTTTCAACTAATTTCCCAGAGACCACAGTCTTCTTATCCAGTGTTGAGGAAGACAGCAAATCTTTACATAAGGCGTTGTAGTGTCACTGGCCTCCATCCTTGCCTTTTCAGTTTTAATCCTTCCCTCTCTCTTTTCCCTGTTCATAACCAGTCTCCCTCTTGGAGAGTTCTTTGATTTCTTATGTTTAAACACTGTGTGAAAGCTGAATGGTTTCAGAATTACCTCTAGCTCAGTCCCACCTCTTGAATCATTCTAGACTCACATTCCCAACCACCTATTACACATGGTGATGTAACAAGCATCTCAACTGTAGCATAACATTCAAAACCGAGTGCCTGTATTACCCCTCAATCCTGCTTTCCCGAAGTCTTTCTTATACATGTTGTGGTGGCTGTAGCCAGAGTTTCCTGGACTCCTCTCATCTTTTAACCCACATCTAGTCCACTAGAAATGCTATTGTCTCCACCTTCAGAATACATTCAGAACCATACAGCTTCTTAACGGTCTCCACTGTCCTAGCTTTTCATGCTCTTATTGTCTTTATTCCAAAATGATCCAACAGTTTTGTAACGGCTCTATTTGTACTCGCACCCTTTAATTAATCATTTGAAATAGAACAATCAAGATGATTTTGTGAAGCATAAGTCCAGCCAAGAAACTCTTTTGCCCAATGCCCAGTGGTCAGTCACCTTATGCAGATCACAATCTAGAGTTCATTAAAGGGCCTGGAGAGTGTTCTACACCATTAGACCCATGGTATCTCTCTCATTGAATTTCCTACTACCGTCCCACTTGGTCACTTCTCTACAACCCTCATGGCCTCCAGCTTCCATTCAAACATGCCAGGCACACTCCTATAATTTAGCTTTTGCATTTTCTGGTCTCAGCCTAGAAACTTATTCCCTATATATGCATATATTATTCAGTCCATCAAAAATCTCCCTCTTAATGAAGACTCACCAATCATGTTTATCAAAATTTCCACTCCAAATGTGAACTTCTACCTTACCCTTCCTACTTTGTTTTTCCCCGTAAAGCTATCATTATATTACTTGCTATAAAATTTACTCATTTATCATTTGTCCAATTCTCCAAACTAGACTACAAACTTCAAGAGGGAAGGGATTTTTCTCTGATTTAGTCACTAATTTATACACTTAGAACAATTAACAGGTATTCAATGAATATCTGTTGCATGAACAAATGGGTAAACAAAACATATAAATAGTCTAACTAAAACATCCAATTGTCCACCCCATGGGCCTGTTGTATGAAACTACAAAAAATGTCAATGGTAGCAAATACATTTAGAAGGTGTAAGGAAGAGAAAATCGGTATGCAAAGACCAATAGATTGACGACAGTCTTACTCCTTATCAGGACCCTGGGATACCAGGACTTGAAGAAATAATATTTTTAAAGTGCCCAGGGAAAAACTGTCATGTTTGAATTCCTTGATCAGCTAAACTACATTTTGAGAGAATGTGGTGGAAATAAAGACAGTATAGACATAAATACTCTAAAGAAAAAATTATAATCAAATATATATATGTTATTCCTTTAGGAAATATAATTAGCAAAATTATCTCAAAAATTATTAAAAATTCACAGACCAAAACTCATAGAAGTGACTACAAAGGTAGATTTAAATTTGCCCACAAAATAATATCAGGTCTAGTTAATTTTAAGCAAATAGTTCATTTCAATTATTAAAGAAACATTATCAGACTTAAAAATGAAGACTTCAGAATACTGCCATTTCCTAATTGCATGACACATTCCAAAGTGTTTAATGTCATGTTATTTTTTAATAAGTAGATAATTGTATTATTATTTCATAGGGATTGTTGTGAAGAATTCAGTGATGTTATACATGCAAAGCTTTTAGCATATTCTCAAAAGTATAGCCAATTTTTATGATTAATAATATGTTAACACTAGCAAACTTAAAAACCAATTCATATTAAAAGCTTAATATAATCCTAATATTCTCCTAGGCTAATATAAAATAAAATATATTAATTTCATATATAACTCTAGATGAAATATCATAGATAAAATAATAGCAAGTCAAATACACCATTGTGTCATTACCAAGTAGGGTGTATCCCAGGAATGCAATGCATGAATGGATTAACATCAGGAAATCTATTAATGTAATTCAGTATATTAAAAGATTAAAGGTGAACAACCATATGATTATCTCCACAGATTGCTGATAAAATTCAACATTTGTTCTTGATAAACCCCTCAGAACACTAAAAGAAGAAAACTTTCTTAACTTAAAAAGTGTTTCCATCTGGCACATACAAGCTGCAGTTAGACCTCCTAAAATCTGAATCCCACGTTCTTGAGGGCATGCAACATGCAAGTTGCTCATTTATTCATTACCTCAGTTTCCTCACATGAAAAGTATGTATAATCAGAGTACAGCATCATTAGGTTGTTATGAAGGTTAAATAAAATAATTAGTAAGTATTCCCTAAATAACAGCTTAAAATGTAATTGTATGACTCCCACTACATTAGTGATGAAAGAAACTATTGCCAATCTCTCTGTTTTACATTTTATTTAGGGTCCTACAAAATGTACAAAAATGCCCAGACTCCTCCACTATTCTTACTTAAGGGGTACACCGAGTGCTATCTGGGTGATGGGCACCCTTATAAACCTGACTGAAGGGTAAGAAAATTGATAAATATAATCAAAAGCATTTGTACTCCTATAATATTTTGAAAAACAAAACATATTGCACAATATTTTATTTTGAAATGAAAACAGCTAAACTATACTGAGAGAAAAGATAGAGCGTTATATATTTACATTTTTTGTTTAGCAGGCCCAGGCCAGGTTTGAACCCACCAGCCCCGGAGCGTGTGGGTGACACCCTAACCCCGAAGCTATGGGCGCCCAGACTATATATTTATTTTTTAAAAGAAAAGAAAAAAAAAGGATAAATGAGGGACGAATTTAAAAATTACCAATGTGGTGCAATGTACACTACTCAGATGATAGGTACACCAGAAATCCAGACTCTACCACTATATACATGTAATGGAATTCAATTTGTACTCCCAAAATCTGTTAAAATAAAAAAAAGAAACTAAAAAGACAAAAAACAAAAATGAATTAAAACAAGAAAATCAATGACAGGTAAAAATATTGGCAAAGAAAATTCAAAATAGACACAAAATATAAATATTTACATAAAAATTCTAAAGAGTTAATAAAAAACTGATGGGATTAATAGGAAAATTGAATTAAGTATATGAAAACAAAATCGAGGTATAACTTTGCATAAGTCAGTGATAATTTTAAAAATATAATTTTGAAAATCAATTCACAATTTTTCAAAAAGCTATTCATTTCTAGCAATACTATTAACAGAAGCAAGCTAGATCTATGTCAAAAACATTATGGGGATTTATAAAAGGCCTAAATAAATAGTGATTTTTAGGAAGATACAAAATGGTAAGTATGTCAATTTCTTCTATAGCTGTTAATAAATAAACAAATCAAAATGCATTTTAAAATATATACTTTATACTGATTCTACAGTTGATACAGAAGAGAAAAATACACAATAGCAAAGAAGTTTATAGTAAGAAATAATGAGGTAAAGCTGGACTCAATTCAAACTACAGAGTAACCTACAAAAATAAATGGAGATAGGTATGAACAGAATAAACTTCAGATCTAATAGAATTTTACCTCCTTATCTTATAAAAAGATAGAAAATTTAACATTTTTGGGGGAGAACTGGTCATATTTTTGAGGAAAGCAAACATAACCCCCATTTTTGTGCTTCCACCCTTCTACCTGGATGCCCTATCCCCACATAGCAGCAGATGATCCTTTTAAGATGCAAATCTGTCTATTTAGATTTCCTGCTCAAAACCCTCTAATAGCTTCTCACCATACTTGGAATAAAACCTGAAGCCTTATTTATATTCTGGCAGCCCATAACGTCATAGCATCCTGATTACTATTCTGGACCAGTTTTCGTCTCCATCACTCTGCCTTTTCCTGGCGCTACTCGGGCTTCCCTGGCTTCTTCACAGGGCCTCTTCCTGGAATGTCCCTCTACTAGATCTTGCATATCTTCCTCATTCATCTCATTCTGACCTGTACACAAATGTCACTTCTTCAGACACCACTCTTCTAAAAACCATCTCTAAAATATTCACTCCTTATCCCTGATTTATTCTTCCTGACTACCTCACATCAGATCACATTTTGGTATGTTCATTTTTTTCTTCTTTTTTAGACAGAGTCTCACTTTGTCACTTTTGGTAGAGTGCTGTGGCATCATAGCTCACAGCAACCTTAAACTCTTGGACTCAAATGATCCTCTTACCTCAACCTCCAAAGTAGCTGGACTACAGGCACCTTCCATAACACCTGACTATATTTGGAGATAGGATCTCACTCTTGCTCAGGCTGGTCTCAAACCTGTGAGCTCAGGCAATCCACTCACCTCAGCCTCCAAGAGTGCTAGGATATAGGCATGAGCCAACACATCCAGCCTATTCACTTATTTTTTATCTGACATTCACAACTAGACTTTGAGTTCTGCCATAGAAATCTTATTTTACTCTTGCTTGTATCCTTAGTGCCTAGAACAGTGTAAGACACACAGTATGCACTTAGTAAACAACTATTGAATAAACAAATAAACCTTATGCCATATTTTATTGAATCTCTATTAAAATAGATTAGCGAGTAAGATGTAAAAAAAATACTCTCCAAAAAATTAGAATAGGTGACACACAAAATTTTATATTGGAAAAGGGCCTCTAAATACAAAATTCATAAAGGTAAAGAGAGACAAATTACATCTAAGACAAAATGAGCAAACACACACAAGACACCCCAGACATTTAAATAACAGATTTCATGTGACTAGAGGTGATATACAAAGTATGAGGAAAGAATTGGCATCATGTTTATATTGAAAAGTGATTCACCAAAGAGAATTATTTAAGAGATCATATATATCAGAAAGAAAAATACAAAGAATTCAATAAAAAAATAGATCAACAAAATGTATAGCTAATTTAGAGAATAAATCATTGAAATGGCTTTAAGTGTGTTCAAAGTCACTAGTAAACCTGAAAATATAAATTGTCCATTAGCATGGCCAATTAGTAAAGATTTCAAAATTAGTAAAAATTACAAAAAGATCAGTAATTTCAAATATTGCTATGAAGGGTACAATGAAATGCACCTTCACATTCACAAATGTCAAAAGTATATATTTATTAATTTGAGAAGAAAAATTGGCTATTCTATGTATTATTCAAAATTAAAAGGGCAAACTTTAGACATGTCTCAAAGTCAGAGGAAAATTAATTATAATGTGTTCATACCATGCATTCTATGTAGCTATTAAAAAGAAATCACAGAAAGATATTTAAAATTATATCATTAAAAGAAAACTAAGTCATGAAAATATAAATTACATGGTATATAATTATATTATGGTACCACAGAAAGGCATATATACACTTATAAATATAAAAAATGAAAATCATTAAAAATGACATGGGTTATGTATTTTTCAATAGTTATCTCTTGGTAAGAAGGGATAGAGGTAATGAGGAAGCTACTTGATAAAAATTTGCTAGAATTCTTATAATCATAAAATATGCATTTTATATTCCTCATTACAAAATAATTTTAAAATGTAAGTATAAAAATACTTAAAGAAATCAAAATACAACCTTGAAAAATTGTGTTTATTTGTTTTTAGACCCTATGGAATGCTACTCAGCAAAGGACATTCTTTGCAAGACTGAAAATACTCTTATGTCAACCTCTGAATAAGGTATTTTCACTTCTAGTTTTCTATTAGGCACCCCAAGTTTTAGAGAAATCTTGTAACTTCTATTTTCTAAGTTAAAAAATGTTTACTTAATGGCAAAAACATAAAGTCACGGCCCTGCCATTGTTAAACAAGCATAACCACAAGCCAGAGTCCTGCTAAACATTCTCTAATAATTTCACACAGACAATTCAGACCAAAATTTTATGTTCTTTTAAGTCAGACTATGGTTGGCCTGGGCCTCAAGAAGTGTATGCTCGACAGACTGTCTCAGAGCACATCCCCACTCTTACTCCCCAAATTCCAGCCAGGTCAGGGAACCACAGAATTAAATGTCTACAGAAGAAGGTGTACTAGATATTTCCTTTTATTCCCTATGGTGCAATATAATACTGGTGAGAAGTAAGATGGTTACTATTTCTAAATGCTTCTTAGAAACAAAGGGACAGCTCAAGGGCAGGTGCAGTGACTCCCACCTGAAATTCCAATACTTTGGAAAGCCAAAAAGGGAGGACTATAGGACCAGTCTAAGCAACAAAATAAGACCTTGTGTCAAAAAAATAAAGTAAAAATAAAAAATAAAAGGAACATGTTGAAATAAAGTTTTACTCCTGAAGATGGGAGACCAGAAAAATTGTTCAGCTGATCTCGTCTACAATGTCTAGGGAAAAAGAGAGAACCCATGTCTTAGCTCAGGAAGAAGAATCTTAGCTCAGGGAGCACAGCAAGGAGGTGGTAAGCTGGATACAGCATATGATCCATAGAAGTAGAACTCTGATGAATTAGGTAAGTGATTGGAATGGGCTGGGATTAGTTGGCCCTCTACAGAGGTCTGGGATGGGAGGAAACCTTTCTGGAGTTTTCAGTTGTTGGAAGAACCTGTGTGTTGAGTGGAAAGCTTAGAGAATGGGTATACTCAAACAGTATACAGCAACCAGATCTGAATGCCACTTGGAGTGAATTCACCCTAGGTTTGATGGCTGGCAAGGCAGCCATATTGAGATTTCAGTGGCCAAGGGGCTGCCATTGTGGGAAGGTTGTGGAAAGGCCTTCATAGGGGCCTAAAGCACAGCCATCTTAATTCCACCTGCTGAGATCAGAACTTCGCTCTTGGGACAGGTGAGAGAGTCCTGCACCCCAAAGGAACTGGAGTCAGGGGGCACTGTGAGACCTGCCCCTGAAAGATGTTTGTGAGCTGTAAGATCCCAAACCGGCAGGGTCTACATGCTGAGGAAACAATCAGGCAATCACCAAAGGCATCTAACTTTGGAATAAGGACCATAGAGGTTGCTGTCTATCCTGTCTTCTAAAGAATCCACAATGCCACCTGGTGTCCTGGCAACATACTTTCATCAAGAACAAGAACTTTTATTTGAAACAAAGAAGGCAGTGAGAAGTAAAAAGGAGAAAAAGGAGGTAAACAAGAAGAAGGAACACATGAAGAGAAACCATTCAGGCAACATGAAAAACCAAAACAGAGGAAATCCCCCGAGGGACGATGAGGCAGCTATGGCAAAAGACTCCATCTACAAAGAATTAATGAATTTGACAGAAAGGGAATTTAAAATATGGATGATAAAGACATATTCCTTTATCATCCTAAAGACATATTCCTTTATCATCCATATTTTAAAATATGGATGTTCTGTCTTTAGTTTTTTCCATTTTTTCATCCATTCCTGTATTCCTATTCTGTCTTTCCATTTTTTCATCCATTCCTGTATTCCTATTCTGTCTTTAGTTCTGTCTTTCCATTTTTTCATTCATTCCTAAAAGTCAGACGAGAGATATGGATGATAAAGGAATGGATGAAAAAAAATGGATAAAATATGGATGATAAAGGAATGGATAAAAAAATGAAAACACAGAGCTAAAAGTCAAACAAGAGATATGTAGAATATAGATAGGATATGGAGGAGCTTCATTAAATGAAGGAGATACTCAGGGAATGTAAAGATGCAATAGAAATGATCAAAAATAGGACCATGGAGGAGAAAGAACCTCAGCACTAGAGGATAAAGTTTCTGAGTTAACCCAGGTAATTAAAGAGGAAGGAAAGGAGAGAGAGAAGGCAGAACAAGAGCTCAGAGGACTCAATGAAGCATTCAAACATACAAATTATAGGGATTCCTGAAGGGGAAGAAGATTATCCCAAAGGAATGGAAGCCCTACAGGAGACTATCAAAAATGAAAAATTTCCAAGTTTTACTAAAGACCCCAACACACTCCATTCAGATGGATATCGAAACCCAGGTCATCTCAACTGAAATGGACTCTTTCGAAGACACAAGGTAATGAATCTTTCCAAAGTCAAGATGAACAAAACAAAACAAAACAAAACAACAACTGCAAGCAGCCAGGAGTAAGCACAAACTGACCTACAGAGGCAGAGCCACTAGGATGACAGCAGACTCTTCAACTGAAACCTTCCAAGCCAGAAGAACATGGTTGTCCACCTTCAACATTCTTAAACTAACCAATTTTCAGCCCAGAATTTTGTATCTCACTAAACTAAGCTTCAAAATTGATGGAGAAATCAAATTTTTGGTGTATATACAAGCACTGAGGAAATTCAACACAAGACCAGCTCTACAGCAAATACTCAGACCTATTCTCAACACTGATCACCAGCAAAGTAAACACCCAGAAGCTATAGGTCAAAACTTAGCTTCCAGAATGGCACAAAGGATAAACTACACAGTGAAGTTCCACAAAATAAGATGAATAGAACTCCACCACACTAAATAAATTTTCTCTATAAATGTCAATGGACTGAACTCACCAGTGAAGATGCTCAGGATAGCTGATTGGATAAAAAGGCACAAGCCATCTATATGCTGTCTTCAGGTGACACATCTAGCCATGAAGAATAGGTCAAGACTCAGGGTTGAGGGATGGAAAACAGTATTTCAGCAAATGAAAATCAGAAGAGGTGTAGCAATCTTATTTTCAAATACGACTGGATGTAAAGGAACTAAAGTTAAGAAAGACAAAGATGAACACTTTATACTGGTCAAAGGAACACTACAACAAAAATATCTTTCAATTTTAAATATTTATGCACCCAAATTAAATGCTCCTAGATTTATAAAACAGACCCTAATGGGTCTGAGCTATATAATATCCCAAAACACCATAAAGTTGGGGACTTTAACACACATTTGACACAACTGGACAGATCCTCTAAGTGGAAAGTAAACAAAGTTACAAAGGACTTAATAGTGACCCTAGAACAAATGGGATTAATAGACACATATAGAACACACCATCCCAAAGCTAAGGAATATACATTTTTCTCATCAGCTTATGTTACATACTCCGAAATCAACCACATCGTAGGATACAAATCAAACCTCAGCAAAATTAAAAAAAGTAGAAGCTATACCTTGTATCTTCTCAGAACACAGAGCAATAAAGGTGGAACTCAACTCCAACAAAAACATTAATCCCCATATAAAGACTTGGAAACTAACAACCTTAAACTGAATGATAGTTGAGTTCAGGAAGAGATATAAGACAAAATTGTTAAATTCCTCAAACATAAGAACAATGAAGACACAAGTTACTGAAACCTGTGGGATACAGTAAAAGTAGTCTCAAGAAAGAAATTTATCACATTAGATGCCTACATTGAAAAAAACAGGAAGATAAGACATCAACAAACTCATCAACCATTATGGAATTAGAAAAAGAAGAACAATCTAATTCCAAACCCAGCAAAAGAAAAGAAATTACCATAATTAAATCAGAGATGAAAGAAATTGATAACAAAAGAATCATTCACAATATTAACAAAAATAGCTGGTTTTTGGAAAAATAAATAAATCCATAAACCTTTGGCCAGATTAACTAGAAACAGAAAAGTAAAATCTCCAATAACCTCAATCAGAAATGATAAAGGGGAAATTACAGATGACACAGACATACAAGAGATCATCTCTGAGTAATACAAGAAACTCTATGCCCAGAAATTTGACAATGTAGAGGAAATAAATCAATACCTGGAATCACACTCTCTCCCTAGACTTCATGAAGAAGTAATAGATCTCTTGAACAGATTAATTTGAAGAACTAAAATCAAAGAAACAATAATAATAATAATTAAAAAAACTCCCAACAACAACAACAAAAAAGCCCTGGTCCAGATGGCTTCACACCAGAATTATGTCAAACCTTCACAGAAGAGCTTATCCCCATTCTGCAGAAATTATTCCCAAATTTGATAAGGAAAGACTCTTCCTCAAAACACTCTAAGAAGCAAACATCACCCAGATACCAAACCCAGGAAAGAAATCAATTGAAAATGAGAATTTTGAACTTTCACTGATCAATATAGGTGCAAATACTCTCAGTATAATCCTATCCAATAGATTACATCTACACATTAAAAAAAAAAAAAATCATTCATCACAATAAGTAGTTTTCATCCCAGGGATGCAAGGCTGGTTTAACACATGCAAGTTCATAAATGTAATTCACCATACCAACAGAAACAAAAACAAAGATCATATGATCTTTTCAATAGATGCAGAAAAAGCTTTCAGTAAAATTCATCATCCTTTTCTAATTAGAACACTTAAGAAAATAGGCATAGGTGGCATGTTTCTTAATCTGATCAAAGCCATCTGTAACAAATCCACATCTAACATTATACTTAATGGAGTATAACTAAAAGCTTTTCCACTTAGAACTGGAACCAGACAAGGTTGTCCTCTATTGCCATTACTACTCAACATAGTGCTGGAAGTTGCAGCCAATACAATCAGGCAAGAGAAGGAAATAAAGGGCATCCAGATGGGAGCAGAGGAGGTCATACTTTCTGTCTTTCAAAAAAGGCAACCACAAGACTCCTGGAAGTCATCAAAAACTACAGTAATGTTTCAGGATATAAAATCAATATCAACAAATCAATAGCCTCTGTATATGCTAATAACAGCCAAAATGAAAAGGTAATTAAGAACACAATTCCTTTCACAGTAGAATTAAATGAAATACCAAGGAATATGCATAACAAAAGAGGTGAATGACATCTACAAAGAAAACTACAAAACCCTTAGAGAAATAGCAAAAGATATTAACAAATTGAAGAACACACCATGCTCATGGCCGGGAAGAATCAACATTGTGAAAATGTTTATAATAATCAAAGCAATCTACAGATTCAATGCAATCCACATTAAAATACCAAAATCATACTTTCAAGATTTGGAAAAAAATAATTCTTTATTTTTCATGGAACCAGAAGAAACCTGTACAGCCAAGGCAATTCTTACTAATAAAAACAAATAGGGAGTATCACCCTACCAGACTTTTTGCTATACTACAAGGCTATAATGATCAAAATAGCATGGTATTTGGAACTGAATAGAAAACCATGAGATGAAACTAACCTCTTACAGTCAACTGATCTTTGATAAACCAAACAAAAACATACCCGGGGAAAAGAATCCCTAGTCAATAAATGATGCTGGGAGAACTGGATAACAACATATATAAGCCTAAAACTGGATTCACACCTCTCACCACTTACAAAATTGATTCAAGATGGATAAAAGGTTTAAAGCTAAGGCATGAAACAATAAAAATCCTCAATGAAAGTGGGGGAAAACACTTGAAGATATCAGCCTTGGGAAAGACTTTATGAAGAAGACTTCTGTAGCAATTGCAACAACAAAAGTAAACAAATGGAAATTAATTAAACTGGAAAGCTTCTGTACAGCTAAGAAAACAACAACCGAAGCAAACAGGCAACCTTCAAAATGAGAAAAGATATTTGCATATTATGAAACAGACAAAAACTTGATAAATATAAGCTATAGAGACTCAAATTAATCAACAAAAAAGAGCCAACAATCCCATACATCACTGGGCAACAGACATGAATAGAACCATCTCTAAAGAAAACAGACAAATAGCTAACAAACATGAAAAAAATGCCCATCATCCCTAATCATCAGAGAAATGCAAATCAAAACTACCCTGAGATATCACCTAACCCCAGTGAGAATGGCCCACATCACAAAGTCTCAAAGTTGCAGATGCTTGTGTAGATGTGAAGAGAAGGGATCACTTTTACACTGCTGGTGGGACCACAAACTAATACAATCTTTTTGGAAGGAAGGATGGAGAATTCTCAAAGAACTCAAATTAGACTTCTTTTTTGATCCTGCAATCCCACTACTGGACATCTACCCAGAGGAGGGAAAAAATTATTTCATCATAAGACATTTGCACTAGACTCTTTATCACAGCTCAATTTACAATTGCCAAAATGTGGAAACAGCCTAAATGCCCACCAACCCAGAAATGGATTAACAAGCTGTGGTATATAAAATTCGGCCATTAAAAAGGATGGAAACATTACATTTTTTGTATTAACCTGGATGGAAGTGGAACACATTCTTCTTAGTAAAGCATTACAAGAATGGAGAAGCAAGGTTCCAATATGTCAATTCTAATATGAAAGCAGTAGATGAGCTAATACTCTGGGGTGAGGCAAGATAGGGGAATGAGCAAGTGGGGAGAAGGGAAGGGGGTGGGGGCCACAGTGTATGGTACATCTCTTGGGGGTGGAACACAATTATAAGTGGGACTTTCTCTAACAAATGTAATCAGTGGACTTAATTGTTTGTGCCCTCAATAAACCCCAAACAATAAACAATAATAATAACAAAACAAAATAAAAATTTACTTCTCAAAAGATTAGATATTTCCTTCCCTTTATCTCCAAAAGAAGAATTATTTAACAGATTAACTTTTCTTCAATTATTACTATTTTTTAAAATACCAATAAAAGAGGATCTGTTTAGAGAGATTTTGTAGCCACACATCACAAAAAAATTAGTGTGATTCCATTCAGAATAGAGATCTTTGACACTCCCTTTGCCAGTGAAGAAAGTAGAAAAGAGAAGGCTGAAGAGAAAAAAGGAATTTAAAAAGCTTATTTAAAGAAGGCTATTGACAAAAATTAGAGTGCAGTATTTATTAAATAAATATTTTTTAAATGTCTGCTTAGATACCAGGCACAAGGCTTAATATAAAAAGTGTTAAGCAAATGAGAAATAAATGCCTTAATTGATCTATTGGTGAACTGGAGATGATGGTAGGATTTTTCCAAAGATAAAATTCAGTTTTTAAGAAAATTGTGAAATAAAAATTACACCTAAAAACATAAATCCAATAATGCTAAATAAAATATCAAACAAAGTAATAAATATAACAATATACATTATAAGCAATAGGATTTAACCTAAAGATCCAAGAAATGTTTAATAAAAAGAAACTATTAATATTCTTATCAGTAAGGTAAAGAAATATCATTATTTCACTTGATATGATAATTTTTAATAAAATTCTGCATTTTTATTTTTCTTCTTTTTTTAAATTTATTTATTTTTTTATTATTAAATCATAGCTGTGTACATATGTGCAATCAAGGGGTACAATGTGCTGGTTTCATATACAATATGAAACATTCTCATCAAACTTCAATGTAGCCTTCATGGCAGTTTCTTAGTTATTGTATGTAGACATTTGTATTCTACATTTAGTAAGTTTCAACTGTACCCATTCCAAGATGCACCATAGGTGTGGATCCACCCATTACTCTCCCTCCACTCTAACCTCCCCCTTCCCTTCCCCTTCCTTGGCTGTTTCCCCATAGTCTTGTGCTATAGTTGGGTTATAGACTTCATGTGAAAGCTATAATTTAGCTTCATAATAGGGCTGAGTACATTGGATACTTTTTCTTCCATTCCTGAGATACTTTGCTAAAGAGAATATGTCCTATCTCCATCCATGTAAGCATGAAAGAGGTAAAGTCTCCATCTTTCTTTAAGACTGCATAATATTCCATGGTATACATGTACCACTATTTGCTAGTCCATTCGTGGGTCGATGGGCACTTGGGCGTCTTCCATGACTTAGCAATTATAAATTGGGCTGCAA
>CAUYPK010121819.1:0-10973 GCA_963574355.1 Loris lydekkerianus | reverse complement strand
AAAAACTGTAAACTAGCAACAACAACTTTAAAACTTTAAATAAAGTGCAGAAAACCGTAGCTTAACAGGTAATCAAGCTAAATCACAATCACTGAATCAAATAACCTGTATGACCCAAGTATAAGCCGAGTTCGGGTTTTTTGGCACAAATTTTGTGCCAGGAAAAACTCGGCTTATACTTGAGTATATACGGTGATTTGTGGTATCTGAAATAAAAGTACCAAAACAATAGATAACTAGTATAATTTATAAGCCAAGAGTAAGAGGATCAGAGTTAAAATGTTCTTAAGTTCTTGGGTTGTGGGCAGCGCCTGTGGCTCAAAGGAGTAGGTCGCTGGCCACATATGCCAGAGGTGGCAGGTTCAAACCCAGCCCTGGCCAAAAACTGCAAAAAAAAAAAAAAGTTCTTGGGTTGACAATGAAGATTAAATTAATTTAATAATTTTAAAAGTTGTAGGTTAACTTTAAAAAAAAAAAAAAATAGAGAAAATAAATTTAAGAAGACAAATTAGAGGAACCAGTTCAACAAACCAAAAACCTTTATTTTTTTGTATTCTTTTTATTATTATTAAATCATAGCTGTGTACATTAATGCGATCATGTGGCACCATACACTGGTTATAGACCGTTTGACACATTTTCATCATACCCCTGCACTCTAGCCTGGGTGACAAAGCAAAACTGTCTCAAAAACAAAACAAAACAAAAATGGCAATTAGGTTATAAATCCAGACAATCTCACTCTAAATTCAAGCCTTAAAATCTTACACTTTAACACTTACCTGAGACAGTAAGTATTAGTATAGGACCCCCCTCTTAAATCTTACTGTCTCTAATCTATGTATTCTCTTATTACTCACCTATGTCTCTTCCACCTTCTCAAACTTAACAATTAACATTAGTGATCACTAACTGAGCACTCACTGTGTGTCAAGCAGTGCAGCAAATATTTCATATGCAATATCTCATTTAATTCTCACAATGACCTCTGAAGGTATACAACCTCTGTTTCCTCTTCTGCAAAATGAAGGACAATTATATATTTTTTGCAGAAGAGGAAACAGAGGTCTGGCAAGGTGCAGTCAGCTCCCCAAAGTCACAGAGCTGCTACAGCAGCCAAGCCAGGAACCCATCTCAGGTCAGATAGCCAAGTCATTGCACCACACTCCCCTCTTCCCTGCAGGGAGCCTTCTGCACTGCACCTCAGTCTGTAGCTCCATGCCCTGATCAACTGTCCCTGATTATCTAGTCTTTGGTGGCCTGTTGGGGTCTTCTTTCCTTTGGAGCTCCAGTCCCCATCCCAGGCTGTGAGCTACTGGAGGGTGGCCAAGTATTTCATTTTCATTTCTTATTCCGCCATGGATGGTATAGACAGTATGTTCTTAACTGGCTTGGTGACTTGACCCGGCCACTCGCCACAGTCAAAGAGGGCCAGCTCTTCAGCGGTGCACCTTCACTAGAGCACATGGTCCTTCCCTTTGCTCAGTTTTCCTCCCCTGGCTCAAAGTCAGCCTCTACTGCCTGCCCTTTGCTCCCTACACAGCTCTACCCAGTGAGGTCAGGGGGCTCTAGTCATGGACACTGACTGTCACCGCACACCCAGAGACTTTAGTAAGGGCACCCAGTGTTCGTCTCTCCAAACTCCAGTGAAGCACAGTGGTGGGAGCTGCTCTTCTCCCAGAAGGAAAGTCATGGTTCCAGCTGCTCAGAGTGGAAGGAAAGCAGTGTCCACCCCTGGCTCCTCCTAGTGACTATAGAGCTCCAACCAGAGGGTACGAGCACAGCACTTAAACAGGACTGCTCTACAACAGCAGGATTTCCAGACCATCTAAAACCAAGTTTGCCTTTAAGGGAACCATATGGCAGATACCCCAGGCCAGATGTCTGGCCGAGCTTCAGTACTTCCAGGTGAGTGAGATGGATTTAGGTCCACTGATGCCCCATTACCGTGCATGAAGCCACACACACATATGTACGTTTACATGTATGTGTGTGTGTGTTTATATCCAGTCAGCCTTCCACATACTTGGATTTGATCAATTGCAGATCAGAAATATCTGGGGAAAAGTTACATGTGGACTGAACATGTACAGACTTTATTTTCTTGTTATTTTTCCCAAAATAATACAACCTAAGAACTATTTACATTGCATTAGGTATTATAAATAATCTAGAGATGGATTAAAGCATACAGGAAAATGAGCATAGGTTATATGCCTTTTATAACAGGGACTTGAGCATCTGTGGGGTTTGAATTTGGGTATCCACAGGGGGTCCGGAATGAATCCCTCATGGATACAGAGGGATGACTGTATATGTCAAACTGCTTTTACTTGAACTTCTATTTTAGCCAAATTGATAAACTTGCCAAGTCTTATAGCCTTGTGTTTCCATTCTGAGACACATCCCATTATCTTCTTGTAAATCAGCCTTTCGGTTGATCAATGTTTAGATGTTCCAATATTGCTTGTTTAGGAATATGTTTCTTCTATATTTATACAATAGCTTCAATCATCCTGGGCCATTCTTACTGAGAAACCATAAAAATACAGTCACGCTTCACCTCCTCCTGATGCCCATATGAAGAAGATGTTGCTGCTGCAGATGAAACGAGGTGCATTGACGGATATCGGGGTGCCTTGTACATGTCATCAGACTGGAGACCCATCTGAGCATTCAGAGAGTAATCATTGCACCAGGGCATGAAGCCAACTTAGTTTATAAAAATAAATATTTGCCCAATAATATGGCAGGTTTATGAGCTGCATTTAATACTGCAATAAAAAAGTCTATCACTGTGTTTGAGAGAGAGAGAAAAAGAGAGAAGGGGAAAGAGTTAAAGTTGTCATGGGAGCTCTTAGTGCTCCTGAACCTTTATGCTTATGAACAATAATTAGATGTAATGCTTTATGGTGGCAAAGTACCTCGTGGACTACTGATAATTGTAAAGTGTTTGGCAATTAAGATACACTCCCTGAATTCAGGTTAGTGTAATTAACCCCACAAGGAAGAGAAGCAGCGTCAGGAAGGGGAGTCACGTGGGGAGACAACCTGCTTTGCAGTGGCACAGACAAAGGGAGGCCCTCCCAGCCCTGGCCCTGTGCCATCTGACTGGGATGGCCGGGCTGGGTGTGTGGGAGGGCTGAGAGGGCTGGGACTGTGTGCCTGTGCAGGAAAGGTGGGTGGCCCGGAACTGGGCATCAGGGCCTCCAGGTTCCATTTCACTGGGCATGGACATGTAGCCCCAGGATAGCTGTGACTATTTGTGGGGAAAGGGAAGTTGGAAATATGCTACTTAACTGTCATCAGCTAAACCCTTCATGAGATCAATACTTCCATCCTTCTTCCCAAAGCAGCTGTAATCTGGGTTTGGTCCTTAGTCTGTTAGCTTTTCTCATTGTTGTCCCATAACACAAACAATCTTGATTTTAGGCACCTATAGAAAGCTGGGAAGCAGGTGAATATATGGAAAGCACTATTGAAATTATCTTTTATCTAAATCTAGATAGTAATATACATCTTGTTGTATTACAATATCATGATATTTATGTCTATTTATGATATATGTTATGTATAATGCTATTTTACATTTTATATACTATGTATTAAATATATATGTACACGCACATATAGGTATAAAATTACAAGTAAACCACTGAAATGAGTTGTTTGTATGCTTGGGCTCTGTCATGTAAATCAAAAACTAGATCTCCATTTTCTCCAAAAGTAAACAAAAAAATTCCAGCCAACATCCTTTTGTTTCAACTTAAATGCTCATGGACTAATAAAAACATTTCATTTTTCAATAGGAGGCTGCTGCAGTCTATATGCTGACATATCATATAAATAAATGTGTTGAATTACTGTCACTGACAAACTTGACCCCATTCCTTATATCTCTGCCCAGACTCCCCACCCAGCTCTGATAGGGCTTGGTCTTGCCAACGCTGTGCTGACCAGGAAGATGGCAGGAGTGTTTTCCTGCAGTACAGCCATCTCATTAGCACCTGGCCTGGCAAAGTTTATGCCTTTAGTAGACACAGCTGCCCCAGCACCGAGACAGGAACTGAGAAGCAGGCTGGGTGAGCCATGGCTTTGCTTTACTTCAAGAAGAATCTGTACAGCATAAGGCCTCTAGTATATTTTGAAAGACTGTTTTTGTACCAAAACAACTAGCTCGCTATTAGTTTCACTACATTTGTGAGATTGTTACTTTATTTTATTTGGAAGTCAAGTTAGAGTCCCATTTGATTTTTTTTTTTTTCCATGCACTAAAGGGACTCTCAAAATGTCTATTTAAAAAAACAAAAACAAATGCTGCCACTGCTAAAACCTCTTGGGTCCTGGGAAATAGAAATGCTCATGCATGGGCAAACAGAGTGTCTAAATGGACACTGGATTCAGAAGTGGGAGGGGAAGGGTGTGGGATAAAAATTATCCATTTAGTACAACGTGCACCATTCAGGTGATGGGTAAATTAACAGCCTAGGCTTCTCCACTATGTAATTCTCCCATGTAACAATAATCCGCTCATACCTTTTAAATCCACTTAACAAAAAAAAAAGAAAGAAAGAAACAAATGCTCATGCACCATGAAAAGGAGGAAGAATCCTATGTTATTTTCTTTCAACTAGCCCCGACTCAGGTGCAGGAAGGGGTGATGGACAGAGCCGCGGGACAGAGGTGAGCTGGGTCTCTCACATTCAACTCCACACTCTTCTGTATGGCTTGGAATTCTTACAAGTCTGGTTTTCTTGGTGACAAGAGCAAATTTTGCTTATGTACAATCCCCACTGCATCTGAGTGGCTCAGGGAGTACACTGTTTGCTGAGCTAGTGGTGGGAGAAGAGATGGAAGCTGCAGGAGCAGGATCTGAGCTCAACGCCAAGGTCAGACGAGAAGAAATAGAGAGTGCTTCCAGAAAGTTCTCAGAGTGGTATGCAGGGGTGAGGGGAGAATTAGAGGCTTCTTGGGGAAGTGCTGGGAAGAAAGAGAGACCGTGTAGCTGAACGCTGAGGGGCAAGACTTGGGAAAAGCAAGACCCTCATGGGAAGAGATCCTCATCTCATCCCTCCCTCCTCCTTGGAATCAATCCATCAATCTCTCTCTCAATCCCCCTCATACATCTTTCTCTTGTGGAATTCTTTGCGCTATTCAATATAGACTCTTTTGGCCAACTATAAATCATTAGTAAATTCTGCATTTCTTACTAATACCTGTGGAGTGAGTTTTCTTTTTAAGAGATGCAAGAAAATCCTAAATCCTGCTTGGGGAGGTGGCATAGAAAAATCTAGTTATTTACATCCTGTTTTGATGCCTATAGTCATAAAAGATGGTGGGTGTAATTAACGGGGTGTTGGAAAGAGGACGGTGGGTTGGAGCCCTGCCCCCTCCTTTCTTACACCTGCTCAGCAGCCTGGGCTCCACCCTTCATGTTCTTCAGTGCCCCACTTCCAAAAGAACCAACACAGGTGGTTACTGTTAGGGCAGTTCGCAGGACTGGGGACACCCCAGACTACCACACAAGCCTAGGCTGCCATACACCGGGTGATGTCAGTCTCACCTGGTGCAGCTTGTCCAGGCTAGCCACACACTCCCCGCCACCCCTCCCCACTCCCATCCCCAACCCCCTACCCCCTACATGTTGTGGAGAGAGCCAGCTAGATCCCTTCCAGAGTCACACAGGCTCATTAGGCCTGGGCCCAGGTGGGAGAGAAAGAATAGCAGTTCCAAGTGCAAGCAATAGTCATCTAGACCATCCAAGAGCCAGAGGACAAAATGCTCTGGAACCCCATCTAAGGGTGTGCAGGGGCAGGTGTCAAAGGCGGCACCTCCTTCATGCTCTTAATGCATCTTTGCAAGACTTGAGGCCTTGCACACTTACTCGTGGTGCTGATTGAAAGAGGTCTTTTTATTTATTTTTTTTTTTTTTAGAGATTAATAAAGAAAAGCAAAGAAGAGCCAAGCGTTCATGCATGCAGTCTTCTTAATTAACACGCAAGCCCCGAGTGAGAGAAAAAGCACATCTGAATTTTTGGAAGCAGCTGTTCTCCCAGCCGTGGTCTCTTCTCAGGGAAGCTGCAGGCTGACGCTCTCATGTCCTGTGGATTCAGAGGCCTCTGACCACTTCAAACAAAGTAATCATTCCCAAAGCCAACCAAATAGGCAGCTGGAGCCACAGAGCCTAGAATTTATGTCACACGAAAAGACTGCGGTGAGGCAGGGTTCATGGGTACAGCCTCACTTCATCCTCCCAGCAGCTCCATATGACTTTAGCCCACCTTACCAAGGAGGAAACGTCACTGCCCACGATTAGCCAGATTCAGGGCAGGAAAGGCGTGAAGACAGGTTCCTCTGAACGAAAGCCCAGGCATCATGTCCCCACCCGGGCGCCAGCCTGGCTTCTAGCTTACCCCCCTTCTGCTGTCAGGCTACCGCCATTTCCCGACTGCACTCCGTGAGCCTGAGGCCCACAGTGGAGGGTTTGTCCCTTCTTCTGAAAAGCAGCTGGAAACAACACGCTGCGGCTCTCCAAAGCCCTTCCGACAGTCAGGCTGAGGATCCACAGCAACAGAGGAGACTGTGCTGTCTGAAAAGCTTTCATTGATCATCCTTTTGTCCAGAGATTACGATAGCTTGCTCTGTAGGCACACCCACCCACACTTTTTTTTTTTAAAGGAAAGATGTGGGGAAATCTTGTCCATTGGCATCCAAAATAAGGTAAAAGATGATTGAGAGTAGATGTCACCGTGGCTCTTAATTTCTGCCCTTGGTGAATCAGAACATGGCTTGGAACATTCCCTACCCTCAGAACTTTATTACAGAGTCAATCATTGCGAACTCACAGCTCGTTTGCAGAGCAGTCGTTGCAACCCCCTCTGTAGCCTGCCCCTATCAGCCGTGTGAGACCATCAGCTTTGGGGCTTTGAGACTCTGGGGAGCTTGAATGATCCTACTTTTAGACAGAGGGTAGAAGCAATGCGGGAACTCCTGGCATCACAAAGACGGGAATAAAGAGCAAGTGAAGCTCTGTGTTGGGGCTCCGTCTCCTGCCATATCCCCCTGGGGCAAGGTTTCCCTCCTGGGGGTGGGACAGGCTAGGGGAAGCTCCTTAGAGCCTGGCAGCTGGTTCCATCCACAGCCACCTAGGCCAGCAGTGACAAGGGAATTGGCACCAATGGAGGGGACTCACCCAGTCCAACAGACCCCCCCATGGAGTACACTGCTTCCCTCTAAACAGTGAGCTCCACTCCCAGGCAAGGAGAGATTAGATTAGTCTGACAAGATGTGTTCTGTCAGAAAGCAAGTTTTATTTTTACCCTCGAGCCTGTGATCTTCTAGGTGTCTGCAAATTGGGGAATTATTTTTACCCAGGTGTAGAAATAGTTATCCCACTTTGGTTTCCTGCCTGTGTGTCCCACGTGGTGTCGGCTCTGGTGGTCGCAGCTGACCTTTACAGACACTGAACTGAGCTGGAATCCTGCCCATGCCACTTTCAAGCTATGTCAACCTGGGCACTTTTTGTTTCCCTCTGTAGACCTCAATCTCCTTATCTGTAAAATGCAGTGGGTCTAGACAGTCTCTATGGTGTGAAAGAATAAAAAAGCAAAGGTTTTCAAAAATGCATCTATTTTAATGTAACCAGTTTTGTCTTTTCTCCTCCCCACATATAAAAAGGGCAGCATCTTATTTCTATAGATTAGAGAACATTTGCCACGTTATGGAATTTTAGCATCTTCTTCAAATGGAAAAAATGAATAACGGAGAGCAAAAAGTAGACTGAGTATAAGAAAGCAATGTGTCCAGTTTGCAGGTGTCTGACTGTTAGCTTCAAAGGCCCAGCTTTGCAGAAACCTGGCTTGGTTTTCTTCCCAACGACCAGCCGCTGCACCCCCAGTCCCATGAGACTATGCTAGATGCCCCTTAAGAAGCTCTGTCTCTCAGGATCTGCCTCCCTGTGACTTGACACCTTTTTTAGGGCTAAGAGCATCTGACTGAACTGCAGCAGACATGAGGTGGCTTTGCTGGGCCTTCTGAGGGACACAAAGGGTCACAAGACACCGGTCCTGCAACAGCTGGCAGGATAAAAGGAGTCACATGGAAGTACTGATTTTGCAGAACAATCCCCAGCCCTGCAGGAGTTCAGAGGATGATGTTAGAGGGCCTGAAGGGTCTTGGCCCAGAGAACACTCACACCCTGTACTAACCAGCCCTTGACACCCCAGGAGCCAAGGGAAAGCACTGTTACTTTTGTGTTCCCTTGAGATTCACTGACACTGTAAGTACATAGATTTATTTCTGGCCTCCCACTTCTGTTTCATTGATTTACATGCCTACCCTTATGCAAGTACCATGCTGTGTTCATCATTGTAGCTTTACAGTAGATTTTGAAATTGGGAAGTGAAAGTCCTCCAATTTTGTTACCCATTTTCAAAATTATTTTGGCTATAATGAGTCTTCCACTTATCTGGATAAATTCAGCCCACCACTTTCTATAAGAAAAAAGAGGGGCTGAATTTGTATAGGAATAATAGATCAATTTGGGAAGAATTGCCACCTTAAAAATATTGAGTCTCCTATTCCATGAACATGGAATGTTTCTCTACTTATTTAAATAATCTCTAATTCCCCATAGCAATGTTTTATGATTTTCAGTGTGCAAGCCTTATACTTCTTTTGTTAGATTTATTCCTAATCATTTTATTCTTTTTAATGCTACTGTGAGTGTAATTGTTTTCTTAACTTTATTTTTGGAGTGTTGCTCATATATAACAAAATTGATTTTAATAACTTATGACATTGCTGACCTTCTTTATTAATCTCAATATTTGTGTGGGTGTGGCTAAATTCCTTAGGATTTTATCTAGTCATTTGCAGAGGACACCAACAGCTGGACGGTCTCTGAGCAAGATGATTTGCAGCTTGGAGGTGGAACCTTGGGCAACTCATCTGCAGGTGTTAGTCCCGGAGAGTAAATCTGAGCTGTGGCAATCCCTAAGCATGTGGTCATTATCCAAACCTTTCCTCACTGGTCTATTAAAGTCTCAAAAGAAGGCTACTGCAGAGGTTGCTCGGGGCTACCCTGCACTTCAGGTTAGCCCGCCTCTTGCAAGCTTGTACTTTTATCCATGTCACGCCTGTTTTCTTTGTGCGGAGACTGCCACCAGGGCCATAGGGGTCACGACAGTCATTCTTACTTTAAAATAATCACACGAGCCTATGAATCCAGTTTGCTAACTCATAATAGACTAGAAGGTTAAAAGGTAAGGAAATGATCAGCCTAAGAAATAGGTATGCTGGTATCCATCTTTAAGAGTTGCTATATATGGCTAGCAGCAAAGAAGACAGAAGGAAAGAAACATTTAAAAACCAAATGCCACAATAGCTCCAGAGGCTCAGTCTGGGAAGATTTGAGGCAGGAGTGAGCAGGACCACACATCTCAAGAACCACGGAGGAAATCATGGCATTTGCAGCCAGTGATAATTAGTCTCCCTCAAACAAAAAAGTATTAAATTGAATTAAATGGATACTATTTGAGAAAAATTTAAACAAAAAAGTCATCTGTTTGCCTAAAATAGTAATACTTTCAAAGTTCTGACATTTGATAAAATGCATTTTTCTCTTCTACAGAGTTCATGTAGATGCTCTCCAAGGTAATGCTGTCTTCTGCTTTTCCTGAATCCAGGGTCATCCTGGCTACCACGAGGGCAATCAGGCACTTTCCCAGTGGTTCCCAGGACTTTCTATATTTTGGAACATTATTAAGTTAATCCACCTTAGAAAATTATCTCCTGAGCTGGATACAGTGGCCCACATCTATAATCCTAGCACTCTGGGAAGCTAAGGCAAGAGGATCCCTTGAGCTCAGGAGTTCAAGACAGCCTGAGAAAGAGTAAGACCCTCATCTCTACTAAAAATAGAAAATTTAGAGAAGCTCTTGCTCCTGGGCTCCCACCTGGACCTCCATAAGAGCTGCGCTGCAACCACGATTGGCACCCATCCGTAAGAGCTGGGCAGCCCACACCTCTGTAAGAGCTGCACTGGACCACAATCAGCTCCCCCTGGACCTCTGTAAGAGCTGCACCACCCAGACCTCTGTAAGAACTATGCCACGATCCAGGGACCTCTGTAAGAGCTGCGCCAAGAACCCCCACCTGCCACCCGTGCCCGCTGGGCGTCCGCAAGCCCTGACCAAGAACTGCGTGAGCCGCGCAACCCTGATTCCTCCCTCTTGTACCCTCCCTGCCTCCACACCGGCCTGCTCCTCTGGCCAGGGACTCTGGCAGCCCCGTGCCCTCCCTGCCTCTGTGCAGAGCCCTTCTCCTGTCCAGAGACTGCTGGAGCCTTGGGCTCTCTGTGCCAAAGTCACTGGGTGCCAGGAATTCCCAGAATGATGTGCACCACTCCCCGCCTTGTTGCTGGATCCGGGAGTGTCACACGCCAGAGCTGCTTCCACAACCAGAACTCCCTGGCTGGGACAGCCCCAGAGGAACTACACAGGGTCACTCCCTACAAAGATCCAGCAACAATAGAGGGATGCAGCTGGGGTCAAATCTTGGAGAGACACTTCCCCAAATCTGAGGATGGCCAGAGGCAACGGTGAAAAACAATCATGAGGCAAAATCAACAGAAAATCTCTGGCAATATGAATAATCATGGTGGATCAACTCCCTCAAGGATCAATGGGGCAGATACAGCACAAGATCTCATGCACAAACAAATAGCTGAGATGTCAGAAATCGAATTCAGAATCTGGATAGCAAATAAGATTGAGTTAGAATTCTAAGCAGTAAACTAAAAGATATCTCAAGAACTCAGTGAACTCAAAGATCAAATGACCAAAGATTTTGACACATTGAGACAAGAAGTTGCAGCCCTCAAAGATCTGAAAAACACAGTAGAATCCCTCAGTAACAGAATGGAGCAAGCAGAAAGGATTTCTGACATTGAAGACAAAGCTTTCAAACGCTCC
>CAUYPK010121816.1:0-13123 GCA_963574355.1 Loris lydekkerianus | reverse complement strand
TGCTGGACTGCTGGGAAAGATATTTAAAGTTTTATACAGTTTTATGCCTGGCAGGGGAGCACCATGGCACCCTAGTGGGGGAGGTAGGTCCAGTTTTTAGAAGGTCACTCCCATGAAGTGAAGTGGGAGGGCTTTTGATTTCTGCCCTTTTGTTTGTAGGGCTCTTAAGCCGGACTCGTGGGGGAGGGGGGACTCCCGTCCACTGGGTGATGGATTTTGTACCTTTTGTTTGCATCCTTGTGGTCTCAGCTCACCTCAGTGGTGTTGATGTGCGTTCTTCAACCTTCTCTCTTGGTACAGCTCGAATCCTCCAGGTTACTTACTAAATTTCCATCCCTTAACTCTCCTTCTGGATGGGAGCCTCTGTGGAAAGCTGGCTTTAGTCTGCCATCTTGTCTCCTCCCCTGAATGTGTCTTTTTGATAAAATGAATTTTTTTTCCCTTTGGGTAAATACCCAATAGTGAGATTTCTGGATTAAATGTTAGGTCTACTTTTAGTTCTTTGAAGAATCTCTGTATGACCTCCATAGAGGTTGAATTAGTTTGCAGTCCCACAGTGTATTAAGTATACCTTTCTCTCTACATTCATGCCAACATCTATGTTTTTTTTTTTTTTTTTTTTGTTTTGTTTTTTAATAAAAGACATTCTCATTTGGCTTAGGTGGTATCTTTTTTTTTTTTTTTGGCTGGACTGGGTTTGAACCCACCACCTCCAGTATATGGGGATAGCACCCTACTCCTTCAGCCACAGGTGCTACCCAACTTAAGTGGTATCTTATTGTAGTTTTGCTTTGTATTTCCCTGATGATTAGTAACATTAAACATTTTTCCATATGTTTATTGGCTATTAGTCTTACCTTCTTTTGAAAAGCTTCTGTTCATGTCTTTTGACCTCTTTTTAATGTGATTGTTTGATTTTTCCTTGCTGCTTTCCTTGAGTTTTTTGTAGATTTTGGTTATTAGCTCTTTATCAGATGTAAAGCATGTGAATATTTTCTCCCATTCTGTAGGTTGTCTTTTTGCTGTGTTGATTATTTCCTTGCTTGTCAGCAGACTTTTAATTTAATCAATTCCCATTTATTTATTTTTCTTGTTTCTGTGTTTGCCATTGGTTTCTTCTTCATAAATTCTTTATCAACACTGATATTTATGAGTTTTTACAAAATTTTCTTCTAGAATTCTTGTTGTTTCATGTCTTAGTTTAAGTCTCTTATCCCTCTTGAATTCATTTTAATGAGTGATCAGAAATATGGATCCTGTTTCAATCCTCTGCATGTAGCTATCCACCTTTCCAAGCACCATTTATAGAATAAGGATTCTTTCCACCAGTGCATTTTGTTGACTTTCTTGTCAAAGATCAGACAGAAATATGTGGATGATTTTAAAACTGATTTCTCTGTTCTGTTCCACTCTGTTTTTGTGCCAATATCAAGCTGTTTTGGAGACTTTAGCCTTGTAGTATAGCTTGAAGTCTGGTAAAGTGATGCCTCTAGCTTTGTTCCTTTTGTTTAAGGCTGCTTTGGCTATTTGGACTCTTTTAAAGTTCCAAACAAAATGTAGAATTATTTTTTTCTAAATGTGTAGAAATGATGTTGTTATTTTGATGGGGATTGTATTGAATCTGTCAATCACTTTAGGTAGAATAGACATTTTAACAGTGTTGTTTCTGCCCATCTGTGAGCATATTATGTTTTTCCATTTCTTTACATAATCTGCAATTTCCTTCCTAATTGTTTTACAGTTCTCTTTGTAGAGATCTTTCACCTCCTTGGTTAAATTTATTCCTAGGTATTTTATTTTCTTTGTTGCTATTGCGAAAGGTATGGAGTGTTTGATTTGATTTTCAGCTTGACTGTTGACATAGACCAGTGGAACAGAACAGGAATGCTACTGATTTGTGTACATTAATTTTGTAACTTGAGAATTTTGATGAATTAATTTATCCGTTCTTGGAGTCTCTTGGAAGAGTCTTTGGGTTTTTCTCGGAATAAGATCATATCATCAGTGAAGAGTGATAGTTTGGCTCCTCTTTCCTCATTTGGATATCCGTAATTTTCTTCTCTTGCATCATTGCTCTGGGTAGGACTTAAAGCACTGTGTTAAATAGAAGTGGTGTCAGTAGCATTCTTATCTTGCACTAGTTCTTAGTGGAAATGCTGTCAACTTTTCCCCATTCAGTATGATATTGGCTGTGGGTTTGTCATCTGTGGCTTTTATAATTTTGAAATAAGGTCCATTTATGCCTATTTTGTTGAGTTGTTTACTATAAAATGTTGTTGAATTTTGCCAAATGCCTTCTCTGCATTTATTGAGATAATCATATGATCTTTGTTTTTGCTTCTGTATGTGCTGTATCACATTTATGGATTTGCCTCTCATATAACCAACTTAGTTTTGCAGGATACAAAATTTCTAGGCTGGCCATAATTTTGTGTAAGAAGACTGAGGATGGGACCCCCAATCTCTTGTAAGGTGTCATTTGCAAATTCTGCACTTAGCTTGATGGGTTTTCTTTAGGAGGTTACTTGATGTTTTTACTTTATGGCATGCAGGTGTTCTTCCTTTGTATTAACTTTGGCCAGTAACCTGATGATCACGTGTTCATGGTGATTGCCTCTTTGTGATTAATCTCCCAGAGTTTAGTTTATTGAATATCTAGATTTCTAGCAAAACCTGGGACATTTTTTAAAATTATTCCCTCAAATAAGTTTTACAGCCCTTGTGTATTTCTTTTTTGCCCTTAAGGATGCATATGATTCTTTATATTTGGCCTATTTACATAATCTCATATTTCTTTTAGTTTTTGCTCATGCATCTTATTTCTCTGTTCTTTATCTTTGACTGACTTATTTAATTTGAAGGTAAGATCTTCAAGCTCTGGTATTCTTTCTTCTGCCTGGTTTAATCTCTTCTTAAGCCTTTCCAATTTGTTTTGTACTTTCTCGAATTAATTTTTTATTTTCAAATGTTCTAGCAATTGCAACATCAAAAATAAATAACTGGCATTTGATCAAATTAGAAAGCTTTTACACAGTGTGGACCTACAAACACATGAAAAAATGGCTCATCTTTAATCATCAGAGAAATGCATCTCAAAACAACTCTGAAATATCACCTAATCCCAGTAAGATTAGCCTGCATCACAAAGTCCCAAAACTACAGTTGCCAGCATGGATATGGAGACAAGGGAACATTTCTACACTGCTAGTGGGATTGCAAACTAATATTGCCTTTTTGGAAAGAAGTGTGGAGACTCCTCAAGACACTAAAAGTTGACCTTCCATTTGAACCTGCAATCCTATTACTAGGTATCTTCAGAGAATATCAAAAATCATTTTACCACAAACACATTTGCACCAGAATGTTTATTGTGGCTCAATTCATAATTGCCAAGTCATAGAAGCAACCCAAATGCCCATCAACCCATGAATGAATCAACAAATTGTGGTATATATATACCATGGAATACTATTCATCCATTAAAAAGATGGAGACTTTATATCTTTTACATTTACCTGGATGGAATTGAAACACATTATTCTTAGTGAAGTATCACAAGAATAGAAAAATAAATATCCGGTATAGTTAATACTAATATGAAACCAATATATAAACAATTACATGCTTATATGAACAATAAAACACAAATTTAGTCTAATATGAGAGCAGGGAGAGGAGGGAACAAGAGGGATGAAAGGAGGAAGATTAGCATAAGGAGGAAAGGCATGTGGTGAATCTCGCCTAATGTGCACATTGTGAGGGTGGATAACACTCACTTGGGTGTGGGACTCTTTTACAACTGGAACTTTACCCTGGAAGTGAGAGCAAAGGAATCTAAAAAATTTTCCCTTCATATTAATTTGACATAAAATTACAAAAAATACCACAAAAGTTGTTTGACTTTTAAAAAATAATTTTATTTCTTTAATGAATTTTTCATTTGTTTCCTATGTTTTTGTGATGTCTTTATGTTGACTTTCCATTTACTCTTTGTATTTTATTGAGCTTCCTCTATTTGTCATTTTGATGTTTTGATTTTGGTTGACATCTATTGGTAAAGAGTTGTTTTCTTTTGGGGATAACTTTTCACTGTGATTTTTCATACTTCAGAGTTCTTTTGCTTAAGATTCCTCATCTGGCCTCTCAATCTAGAATTGTGGGTACTGGCTCTGGCTTGGGAGCCTGTCCCTATGTCCCTAAAGATCATTCCCTTACTGTGCTAGGGAGAAGAATGCGGGTTCTAAGTTGCCTATAGGGTATTCAAACAGGTTTGATGATCCTTTCAGATCCTTTTAGGTTGCCTCTGTCCTGCTGTCTTCACCAGTTCCTAGCATATGGACCCCTAGCTTAATCTTTGATATGGGGAAGAGTGGTATTTGTGAATATGAATCAGCCAAGCCCTGTTTGCTTGACCTGAGGGACCATTATTGTGGACTGTGGAGTTCTCCCTGTCATTGGTTGATGTTTGTATGAAAGAGCCAGCTGCCAAGATGTTCTTTCACGCCTGTGGCAGACTCCTCTTTCCCAGATAAAGTACTTGAATGCCCCAAGCTTTAGGAGAGACCCTGAAGCTCCTAAGGGGTTGCTTGTTCTTCACCACCACTGAGATGGAGGGAGGAACAAGGCAATTTGTGGTTAGGTTGCTGGAGCCTGAGAGGCTTTACAAAGTCTCAGTGGGACTCAGAAAAAGCTTTTCTGGCCACCAGGGGCAGCAGCAGGTAGGAGGGTCAGGATGAGCTCTCCAAACCCTCAGGGCTGTTCATGGGGGAGGGGCCTATATATTGAGTGATAAGGCCCAGGGCTGGGATTTTTCCCCCTTTATCTATGGGGAGTTTATCTATGGGGAAGGTTAGTTACTCCCCTAAATCGCCAATCCTTGGCCTCCCATAGAACATTCCCATCAGTTCAGTCTATGTGTGTTCTCTCATCACCCTAATCCAGCTTTAAAACCTCCTCCTGGTCTGTGAGTTCCACCAATGTGTGTCTCTGAAATGCTGGCTGGCAGGGAATTCCAAAGTTGCACACCTCTTTCCCATCACCAGACCTTGGAGGAATTGGTATGGGCCTATCTGTGGGGGACCTCCGTCTGAAGTACACACCTATTAGAAAGAAGTACTGGTGAACTTCTTGGCACTGACTGCTCTCACTTTTATAATGCGATGAGAAGGAGGGGCTGCCACAGCTTGTGAGCTGGCATGTCTGAATGTGAGGTGTTAGGTTGCCATGGAACTCTGGGCAAGGCTATTCCTCTCCCAATGCCACATGCACATCCACGTGGGCTTCCTTGCCTGAGTCCAGATCCCAGATTTCTCTCCTGTATCCCACTGCACCTTTTTGTGTCCAGGGTTTACTGAGACCTGCTTATTTATCTGAGCTCGTGGTGAATGATACCATGAAATGCCAGCAGGAAGGAAGTTCTCAAATTGTTCATTCCTGTTCCACCACACGTCCTCAGGGGGAGGAGGAGAAGGTCTCCCTTTCTGATGAACTTCAGCCTGGAATGCATGCTCGCCACTAAAGCAATGCTTGTATTTGTATCAGGCAGGGGAAGGGCTACAGCTCCTAGGCAGCCCAGAGCTCACACTGCTTTCTTGATTGCAGTGGATAGGGAAGGGTCTAGCAGGGCAAATGTCTGGATAGGAGAAAGCCAGCACCCTGGCCTCTCCTGACACTCTCCCAGGGGAAGCTGCCTAAACTCCTGAGATTTGATAGTATGCCCCACTATCTCATATTTGCTGGAGTACCTAGGCATGTGAAAAGCCTTCAGTATACTTAGTGTCTTGCTGTTCACTATAGGTACTTAATGAGGGGGAGAGGAACCCCCTCTTATCCTTCAACTGAGTTCTGAGCTTCCCTGGGTTTGATCCTTGCTAATATCTTTTCCCTTCTGGCTTCACAATTTTCTCTGTGAGGTTCCCAGCCATCTTCTGTTTGGTCTACACATGATCTGTGATTCTTCTCCCCTCTCCTATCTCTGTGATGGTCCCACAAGAGATGTAACTAGTTGGCTATCTTGGAATCTCATCTTATCTCATCTCCTCTCCTCTTCTCTCCTCTCCTCTCCCCTCTCCTCCCTTCCTTTCCCTTTCTTTTCCTTTTCCTTTCCTAGACAGGGTCTAATTCTGTTGCTCAGGCTGGAATGTAGTAGCACTATCATAGCTCACTGCAACCTTGAACTCCTGTACTCAAGAGATCCTTCCACCTCAGCCTCACAAGTGGCTAGGACTATAGGTGCACACTCATTTTTTTTCTTTCTTTTTTTTTTTTTTTCTTTATTTTTTTTGAGACAGTCTTACTTTGTCGTCCTCAGTAGAGTGCCATGGTGTCATATCTCACAGCAACCTCAAACTCTTGGGTTCAAGCGATTCTCTTGTTTCAGCCTCCCAAGTAGCTGGGACTTCAGGTGCCTGCCACAACTCCCAGGTATTTTTAGAGATAAGAACTCACTCTGGCTCAGGCTGGTCACAAACTTGTGAGAGCTCTGGCAATCTACCTGCCTTGGACTCCCAGAGTGCTAGGATTACAGGTATGAGCCACCATGCCCAGCCTCCCAGCTCATTTTTAAAATAAAATTTTTTTTTTTTTTTTGTAGAAACAGGGTTTTGCTGTTTCCTGAGTGGGTCTTAAATTCCTGGACTCCAGCAATACTCCTACCTGGGCCTCCCAAAGTGGTGGGATTATAGGCATTAACCACCATGTCTGGCTTGGAACAAGTATTTCTTGAACACCAAGTTAGAGAGATATTTGTGAATATCTGTACTAAGCATTTCATCTATTATTCATTTAATTCTATGAATTTCTATGGGGTAGGTAGTATTCATTGCTATTTTACAGTTGGTGGAACCTGGCTAAAAGAGATTAGGTAACTCTCAATTTATAACACAATTATAAAGTAGTAAAAGTAGAAAATTTATATATGGGTTTCTTAACTCAGGCATCTCTCAACTATGTTGAAATCAATGATAGCTATGAAAACAGCAGCAGCAGCAATACGCTAAACAAAAGCATTCACTATCCACGGCTTCTTCAGGTTCGTACTAGGCCAAATATTCTGCAGAGGCTACTTAACCATATGCATGTGTCTGTCAGCCTTTAACAGTATATATCAGAGCAATGTCTCTGGAAAACATAATCATATTCTTAGGTGGGTGAATTGGAAGAGTTTTCTAGGAGACCACCAGCAAATTCTGATACAAACTTTCAGGTCTCATGTTTTATCCTCTGGCTCTTTCTCCTCTATTCTTTAGGGATCAAAATGTGGCTTTAGGCCTCAATGTGATATTTGTTTGCTGCATGTCAGAAACAGAAACAATGTAGGGAATATGAAGAACTTTTCCACCATATTTCTTGACTTTATAAAACCTCTTGACACTAGTAGGCACTAGCTTTTACAGTTAGAGCCAGTATGTGAATGATTCACCAAGATTTTAAGACTACTTAGTATCATTCCATTTGATCTTGTTAGAGTTGTCAGTTATTTTATCCAGATCATCCTTCTACCTAGTTATAGTGCCAAAATTTATTACACACCTTCTGTGTACCACACCAATTAAATAAAACCAGGATACAGAATCCTATCTTACTCAAATCTATTTTATTTAGCTGTTTTGAGTTTATAAGCAAAAGTTATTAAGAGGTTATTTAATTCAGTGTCTTTTGTTTGATAGTTGAAGTAACTTAAGTTTAAGTAGGTAGAAGAACTTTCTTCAAGACCACATAATAAGTGGCACAGAAGGGATGTAAACCCAACTTTTCTTATTTCTAGATCAGGTTTATTTCCAGTGTACTCTTTCAGCTATGCTAAAACATGTAGCTGGCTGTAACAGCGAAGGAGAAGACATAAAGCAATGGAGCTTTAGACCTGCTCCCTCACCTTAGGAGGATTGTCAATTTTCCATTTCTTCGACTTTTATGGACCTATTTTGTAGGGAGCTTCTTCAAGACCCTGGAATGTGCCAAGTATATCCCATCCAATGTTTCCAGGGTAGATATCTACTTTAAATATTTTTAGTATTGAGGAGTTAGGTAAAACTATTAAGTTTTAGGAAAAGAGAATGAGGCAGGGGTTTGTTTAGGTTAGGGAGGAGTAGTCAGTAGTAGACTAGTGTGCATTATGGAATAAACTGGGGATAAGAGGTAGAGAAGAAAAAAGGGAAATAATTGAAATTAAAAGATAAGGGCAAATGTGAAACATAAAATTTTGAGCTATGGGGACATTTAGTCTTCTCATCTACACAATATGAATAATTATATTTATTTTGTTTATCTCAGTAATTTTGTAAGGATCTCAGGGAGAAAGGTTTTGTGAAACATAATGCATAGTGTACTCTTAAGGGGATGGTGCTTGGTGAAGCTGGTAGTGGTTAAGCATGTGTTGCAAAGGAAAAGATACGGCAAAGAGACACAGTAAGCATAGAAAGTACAGTTTTTGCTAACAAGCATTGGTATTATATAAGGAAGGCTAGAAGATATGTATTAAAGGATAAAATGAAATACATATAAGGTAAGAAATCAAATGGAGAAGACAAGATGGCTGACTGAAAACAGCTTTCCACAGAGGCTCCCATCCGGAAGGAGAGTTAAAGGACAAAAATTTAGCAAGTAACCTGGCGGATTTGAGCTGCACCAAGAGAGAAGGCTGAAGAATGCATATCAACCCCGATGAGGCGAGATGTGACCACAAGGATACAAACAAAAGGTACAAAATCCATCACCAAGCGGACAGGAGTCCACTCCCCCATGAGAATGGTGCAGAATGCCCCACAAACAAACGGGCAGAGTTCAAAGGTCCTCTCACTACACTCCACAGGAGAGACCCTCTAAAAACTGGACCTGCCTCCACTACTAGGGAGCCTTGGCATTCTCCTGCCAGGCATAAAACTGTATAAAACTGTATATACTCTCTACCTGCAGCTCTGAGCTCCCAGCACTCCCCTTCACTCTCACTCTGAGGTCTGGAGGCCTGTACCCCAGGAGTTCAGATTCTTGGGTGATTTCTTGAGGGGTGTGGACAGTGCCTAAACTGCAGTTGATCAGTGCTGACTCTGGGGCATGGGAGCGAGAAGAGGATGATTGGCTGAGAGGGAACCACACCAAGCCGCAGCAGTTCCCTGAGGCACATCTTTTAACAGCAATACGGCCAGGCATAAAACCATATAAAACTGTATATATTCTCCACCTGCAACTCTGGTCTCCCAGCACTCCCCTCCACTCTCACTCTGAGGTCTGGAGGCCTGTCCCCCAGGAGTCCAGACTCTTGGGTGATTTCTTGAGGGCTGTGGATAGTGCCTAAGCTGCAACTGGTCAACACTGACTCTGGGGCAGGGGAGCGAAAATAGGATGGTCGGCTGAGAGGGAACCACACCAGAGCAGCAGTTTCTGGTGGCACAATCCAGCAGCCATCTTGTAGCAGCAATACGGCTCACACCCGGATATTCTGAAGCCACACCTCCTGTCTCCCTGGGCAACCAGAGGAGGCTGGCAACCACCCGTGAATAAAGGATTTGTCTTACTGACTCACAGACCAGGGAAGCTCCCAGGGCGGGGCTGATCCAGAGGACCGCTTTACTGAGCCTAAGATGCACCTGACCCTCAGGGAATTGTTAGCCTATAGACAAAGGAAGGCAGCAGGATAGAACTGACAGTAACTTCAATCAGGGGCGGGGCTGGACCTGAGTGAACACCCCCCAACCTTCATCAAGCCTGTGCGTTTATCAGACCTCACCTCCTCCTGCTAGATAGAGGTAGAGAACAGTGGCCTGGCAGATTTCCTTGTGATTCAGGCAGGTGCAAACCCCTGGAGTATCTGTTCACTACAGGCAGCTGGGCCAGCCAACTGCAGGGCTATAAGTGACTGGGTGTGATAGTGGTGCAAGGTGGGGAAGGAGGCATCAAATTTCCCAGACCAATCTATTGGCTGGGTGGCTCCTCCTGACTCCATGCAGCACTGGAGAAAACCATATCAGAGTAGTCACCATACACCTGTGATCCAGTTCCCAGAGACCTCTTAAACTCTCCTACCTGAGACAGGTGGTGACTGAGACAATTGATTTGGACCTTCTGAACTGAGCCAATTGCCTGAGGATTATTCAGGGGGTGCACTGGGTGTGTGGTTGTAGGAAAGTTTGATTTTCCTTTTCCAATTGTTGCCTGTGGTGGGTGGGGTGATTTAATTGCTGATATTTCTCCACAGCTGAGACCTCAATCCAGAGTAACTGTTTCACTAGGGTTGAACAAAAACCAGCTGAAAACTAGACAGAACCACTTAGCCCCACCACACCAAATAGGGCCCCAGTTTCTCAGACCATAGCACTGTATGGGTCCTCAACAAAGCTCCAGGGGAAGAGTCAAAGGTAGTAAAACAATCATGGGGCGGAATCAGTGGAAAAACTCTGGTAACATGAATAACCAGAATAGATCCCCCCCTCCCCCCGGGAAAGATATGGCGGATGAAATTGAAGATCCCATTCACAAACAACTGGCTGAGATGTCAGAAATCGAATTTAGAATTTGGATCACAAACAAGATTAATAAAGTGGAGGAAAATTTGGAATTATAACTTCAAGCAGCAATTTAAAAGTCAGAATTAGGAATTCGAGGAGAAATTCAAAAGTTGTCTCAAGAATTTAATGAATTTAGAGACAAAACCACCAAAGACTTAGACACACTGAAGCAAGAATTTTCAGCCCTCAAAGATCTGAAAAATACAGTGGAATCCCTCCGTAACAGAGTGGAGCAAGCAGAAGAAAGGATTTCTGACATTGAAGACAAAGCCTTTGAATGCTTCCAAACTCTGAAAGAGGAAGAGAAATAGAGAGCAAAAATGGATCATTCTCTCAGAGACCTCTGGGATAATTCGAAGAAGGCTAATATCTGACTTATTGGAGTCCCTGCAACCGATGAAGTGGCCTCGCTGGGGACAGAGGCCCTTCTACATGAAATTATGAAAGAGAATTTTCCAGACATACCTAGAGATTCTGAAATTCAGATAACAGACTGTTTCAGAACCTCAGCAAGACTCAACCCCAATAAAACATCCCCCAGGCATATTATAAATAACTTCACTAAAGTTAATATGAAGGAGAAAATTCTCAAAGTAGCCAGACAAAATAAAGCCATTAACTACAAAGGGAAGAATATTAGAATGACTGAAGATCTCTCCGCTGAAACGTTTCAAGCTAGAAGAGGGTGGTCATTGAATTTTAATCAATGACTTTAATTTTATTAAAGTAAAATAACTTTAGGAGAAAGTTTGAACCCTGTATTTGAATCCTGTATCCAGGTAAACTGAGTTTCATTTATGATGGAGAAATTAAATACTTTAATGACATTCATATGTTGAAGAAATTTACCATAACCAAACCAGCTCTTTAGGGTATGCTTAGACCTATCCTCCATAATGACCAACCCAATGCTCTACCACAAAAGTAAACTCACTCAGAAACTTTTGATCAAACTCCAACTTCCACACTGGTGAAAGGATTAAAAATGTCCCCTGGACTATGAAAAACTCAATACCCAAAATATTACCAGACTTATCAATATTTTCCATTAATGTGAACGGCTTAAACTGTCCTCTAAAGAGGCATAGGTTAGCTGACTGGATACAAAAACTTAGGCCAGATATTGGTTGCATATAAGAATCACATCTTAACTTAAAAGACAAATTTAGACTTAGGGTGGAAGGGTGGTCATCCATATTTCAGGCAAATGGTAATCAGAAAGAAGCAAGTGTTGTAATTTTATTTGCAGATACAATAGACTTTAAATCAACAAAAGTAAGGAAGAATAAGAATGGTCACTTCATATTTGTTAAGTGTAATACTCAATATGATGAGATTTCAATTATTAATATCTACGTACCCAACCAGAATGCACCTCAATTTATAAGAGAAACTATAACAGACAGGAGCAACTTGATTTCCTCCAGCTCCATAACAGTCGGAGATTTTAACACTCCTTTGGCAGTGTTGGATCAATCCTCCAATATGAAGCTGAGCAAAGAAATTTTAGATTTAAACCTAACCATCCAACATTTAGATTTAGCAGACATCTACAGAACATTTCATCCTAACCAAACTGAATACACATACTTCTCATCAGCCCGCAGAACTTACTCCAAAATCGACCACATCTTAGGTCACAAGTCTAACCTCAGTAATTTAAAGGAATAGAAATTATTCCTTGCATTTTTTTTGGACCACCATGGAATATAACTTGAGCTGAGTAACAACAGGAATCTACATACTCATACAAAAACATGGAAGTTAAATAACCTCATGCTGAATGATAGCTGGATCAGAGACGAGATTAAGAAAGAAATTGCCAATTTTTTGGAACAAAACGACAATGAAAACACAAACTATCAGAACCTCTGGGACACCGCAAAGGCAGTCCTAAGAGGGAAATTTATAGCACTGCAAGCCTTCCTGAAGAGAATGGAAAGAGAGGAAGTTAACAACTTAATGGGACATTTCAAGCAACTGGAAAAGGAAGAACATTCCAACCACAAGCACAGTAGAAGAAAACAAATAACCAAAATTAGAGCAGAATTAAATGAAATTGAAAACAAATGAATTATACAACAGATCAATAAATCAAAAAGCTGTTTTTTTGAAAAGGTCAATAAAATAGATAAACCTTTGGCCAACCTAATCAGAAAGAAAGAGTAAAATCTCTAATCTAATCAATCAGAAACGACAAAGATGAAATAACAACAGACTCCTCAGAAATCCAAAAAACTCTTAATGAATATTACAAGAAATTTTATTCTCAGAAATATGAAAATATGAAGGAAATTGACTGATACTTGGAAGCACGTCATCTTCCAAGACTTAGCCAGAATCAAGTGGAAATGCTGAACAGGCCCATGTCAAGTTTGGAAATAGCATCAACTATAGAAAACCTCCCTAGAAAGAAAGAAAAGCCTGGGACCAGATGGTTTCACGTCAGAATTCTACCAAACCTTTAAAGAAGAATTAGTACCTATATTATTCAACCTACTCCAAAAGGTAGAAAAAGAAGGAAGACTACCCAACATATTCTATGAAGCAAACATCACCCTGATCCCCAAGCCAGGAAAAGACCCAACAAGAAAAGAAAATTATAGACCAATATCACTAAT
>CAUYPK010121815.1:0-34136 GCA_963574355.1 Loris lydekkerianus | reverse complement strand
GGCTGAGGCAAGATAATTGCTTGAGCCCCGGTGTTTTAGGTTGCTGTGAGCTGTTATTTTACATTAATATAAAGAGGGTAACAAAGTGAGACTCTGTATAAAAAAAAAAAAAAAAAAAAAAAAAAAGATGAGGAAGCAAATGCCAAGACTATAAAGGACAAAAGAAAAAATATCCCAGGACTATTATCAGAGGCTCACATATATCATATAACTCAATACTGTATTTGGGCATGCCGTTTATCCTTTCCTTTATTCAGTTAGCTGTTCATATTTATCTATTGCCTATAATGATTAATGAAAGAGACATGGCTCCTGTCTTCATAGTTTACGTCTAGCAGAGAAGACATATGTTCAGCAGGTTTTTCGAGTGTGATGAGCGTGAACAGGGGGGAATCCAACCTGGTCTGAGGGATGGTAGAAGTTCCTCCCATAAAAGTATGGTGCTAGCCTGACTCCTAATAGATGAATTGGGCAATCAAGGGAGAACCATTGCAGGGGGATGGGAAACAGTGTTCCAAAGTGAGGGGACAACTTATGCAGACCTTAAGATAGGGTTTTTTACACATGAAAGAAGTTCAGGAGGTAGGAGCTGTAGACTGAGGGACAAGATGTTGTCCTGTCTTGTAAGGACAACAGAATATCATTAAAGAATACCAGTTTGTGTTTTAAAATGTAGGAGGTAGGGCAGCGCCTGTGGTGCAGTGGGTAGGGTGCTGGCCCCATATACCGAAAGTGGTGGGTTCGAACCTGGCCCCGGCCAAACTGCAACAAAAAATAGCTGGGCATTGTGGTGGGTGCCTGTAGTCCCAGCTACTTGGGAGGCTGAGGCAAGAGAATTGCCTAAGCCCAAGAGTTGGAAGTTGCTGTGAGCTGTGACGCCACAGCACTCTACCGAGGGTGATAAAGTGAGACTCTGTCTTTAAAAAAAAAGAAATAATAATAATGATAAAAATAAAATGTAGGAGGTCAGTTAGGAAGTAGCAGAAGAGATAGATAATGGGTTCTCACTTAGACTAGGGTGGTGGCATTGGAGATGCACAGAAATAGATTCGAGAGCACTTTAAGCAATGATGATTTAAGGCTCAGGAACTTGATATGGGGATGTCAAAAGAGGAGGGAACCAAGAATGACTTCTAGGTTCCTTGTTTGAGTTTGCGGGTACAGCAGCATCATTCACTGATATGGGGAACATAGAAAGATGAGTGGTTGGGATGAGGGAGAATGATGAATTCAGTTTGAGGTAAGCTGTTTTCAGGTGTTGTGGAGTAGCTAGTTGACTGTGCACATCTGGAGATCAGAAATGAGGTATGCCCTAGAACATGGTCCTACAGTGTTAAGACTAGGTAATAATTGAAGCCCTGGGCAGGGATGAGATTGCTAAGGGAGACCATGAAGGGAAAAGAGGGTCTTGGACAGAATCTGAAGGAATGCCAATGTTTAAGCCTAGGTAGGCAGAACTGGCAAAGGAGATGGAGAATAGCCAGAAAGTGCAAAATCAATAAAGTTTACTGTCACAGAATCTAAGAGAAGAAAACATTTTCGGAAGGATGGTAAAATCAACTGTATTTAGTGTATTATAGTGAGGGTGAGAAAGGTGAGGACTGCAAGGTGTCCACTGGATTTAGCAACATGGACACCTTTGGTGAATACAGGATGAAACTCATCTCAGAAAAAATAATATTACACTGTAGAAGCCTGACACGACATGATTTTTGGAGTGAGTGTGCTGTGTGTACTTCATAGTGTTGGGTATTAAAGGTACATACTATTATCCTAAATCAAGGAAAAGTAATTGAAAAACAGTTCCATCATCAAATCTCCCTTACCAGCTACTATTCAGGCGTTAAAATTCCTGATATTTTCTATAATACTAAAACCCTCCATATCATTACATGGCCTGTATCAGCAAGAGCATAAAGAACCAACTTGTTATCTTCTAGGGCTTTCTTTATCTTTTTTCAGCCTTTCCTTCTTCCTAATCATTTAGTATAAGATATAGGATGTCTCAGAAATTCTATCTAAATGAAAAACCTCCCACAAAGCTTCCCACAGTTACCACAGCACATTTCTCTGAATACTCGCAGCATTTACACAACCTATTATATATTTATTAAATTGTCTTGTAATTGTTTCGTGAAAATCTATCTTCTTTTCCCCATCTCAACTGTAAGCTCCTTGAAGGTAGGGATGATGCCATTGGTTGTTTTTGTTCTTCCTGTCTAGCAAAGACTTGAGTAAGTAATAGTTCAACTGAAGTCTAGTTTTTGAGTTTTTGGTACTCACAATAGCAAGATGTCAAGGGCTCCCCTTTTTACATGACTCATGTAAGGAGGAGTTATTAACAATAATTAAACAGTTTAAATCTCATTTTTTTTTCAGGTATGGCTTCACAAAAGAAATTTTGCATAAGTATAAGGTAAGATACATACTTTTTTTAGCATTCATTTTGCTATTTATACATAGAAGTAAAAAAA
This sequence comes from Loris lydekkerianus, assembly GCA_963574355.1. Lineage (NCBI taxonomy): Eukaryota > Metazoa > Chordata > Mammalia > Primates > Lorisidae > Loris > Loris lydekkerianus. The sequence continues at coordinate 31,662 of CAUYPK010121815.1, read as the reverse complement.
GAGTCAATGAAGATCAAACTAATGCTTTAGGAAAGGTAACTGTCAATTAGTCGGAATCCAAGCCAATAAAATAAAAACACAGCAGGACACTCTGGCTGTGGTAGACTTATATTTTTTATCAGGCATTTTCATTGTGACTTCTGTGTAAGTTTTAGTGGATATACAAACATACTCCATTGCTTTAAAGGTACCTGGGTTTTGTTTTACTCAAGTATGGTATGACACACAGACACAGAAATGACTGTCATGAAGGAAAAGTTTTCTTTTCTTTTTCTTTTCAGTTTTTGGCCAGGGCCAGGTTTGAACTCGCCACCTCCGGTATATGGGGCCGGTGTCCTACTCCTCTGAGCCACAGGTGCTGCCCTCCCTCCCTTTTTTTTTTTGAGAGAGTCTCACTATGTCACCCTTGGTAGAGTGCTGTGGCATCACAGCTCACAGCAACCTCAAACTCTTGGGCTTAAGCAAATCTCTTGCCTCAGCCTCCCAAGTAGCTGGGACTACAGGTGCCCACCACAATGCCCAGCTATTTTTTGGTTGCAGTTGTCGTTGTTTAGCAGGCCCAGGCTAGGTTCGAACCTGCCAGCTTTGGTGTATATGGCTGGCACCCTACCCACTGAGTATAGGCGCTGAGCCTGAAGGAAAAGTTTTCTATTCACAATTCCTTAAAAATAGGGGACACTGCATGCCATACTGGGAGGAGCTCTTAGGGAAGTATCAGAGTTGGTCAGAAGACTGAGGGATGAGGGGAAATCAAGGGCAAGAGCCTTAATTGTGGTTTTTGTGGGAGGGAAAGAGTGAGGCACTCCAATGAAATTGGGGGTAGGATTGATTAACAGGAATAATTTTGACCTGCTCTGGGACATAAGGATTGCCCCTAGTTGTCTGGAACCTGGCCTGGGTGATTAGAGCAGAGGAATAGTGGCCCTGAACGTGAGAGCTCTTAAAGGAGGTGGTTGGAGGTTGGGTTCTGGATTGGTTGGTTTGCATACATGGAAGGCAGTCATTCACTGTCTCTAGGAATTAGCTATCCCTGAGAGGGGCAGTCTTTCCTCCAAAGCCAGCAATGCCCCAAGATGTCATAGTATCAAAAATATGGAATAAAAGAACATAATTAATGCATGCTAGTTGATTAGTGGCTCCTTGATGACTTCCCTTGAGTGGCATGAAAATTGTTGGGTTTTTTGTCCATATATGGGGCTATTCAATAAAGTGAACCTGTAAGAAAAATAAAACTTACTCAAGTTCTTTCTTATAGCTACATGGAAAAAAAATCTTACAAATCTTGGAGGAACTCTATACCTGGCTCCCGATTGGTACAATCATTGACGATGAAGTCCTGGTCACACATGGTGGGATATCAGAGTCTACAGACTTGAATTTACTCCATCGTGTAGAAAGAAACAAAGTAAGAAGTAATGTTGACATGAATCTTATCTCAGAAGTTTACAAGGAAATGTATACCTCTTTCCATTTGTTATATTGAATAGATTTATGTTTTAGTAGTTGCTATAACTGTGAAAAGATTAGTACAAATTTTAAGAAAATCTATGTGTTGAGGGTTGGGGGTCCCAGTTCCCCAAACCCAATTGACCTGTTTCGATTACTCAGCTAAACTAGAAAGTTCAACTGAGGCACTGCAGTAATCAAAACCAAAAGTGGGTGGAAACTGAAAATAAAACCGGAGTGGCACAGATGATGTGGATAGAAAGCAAAAGTAACCACAAGTTTCAGGGTAATAAAGAGAGATTTGATTTAGGAAGAACAAAGAGAAAGTTTAGAGCACTTTCAAAGGGAGTTGGAAAAAAGGTAAGAGAGATGGAGATGCAAAGGCCTGCAACAGTATAAATACTCTGTGTTTGAAATTAGCTGCAAGTCTTTCCTTGGTCTCTCTGCACCTCCAGGCAGTATTGCCCTTTTGTATTGGTCATTGATTGTCTCTTTCTATTGGTCATTGGTCACCTAGGTTATTTCACACTCACATTCTTATGGGCCTTCCAGACTTCCTGGTTCAGCAGGCCAGGCTTTCCTCCTCCTCCTGAAGCCCCTTTCTTAGTGTTCCTTCTCACTATGATTGCATGATAAAAAAAACTATATGGGTAATTTCTGTATATTGAAAATATTTTATTTAATTCATGTTGAGAGTGGAAAAATGAGAAAACATTAGCATTTCATATGCAGTAGTTTCTGAAAGTGAAAAATCTTGATTTTTAAAAATTCAAATCTCAATTCATTTATATTGCAGTAAAATATTTATACTATAAAATTGACCACTGAGGCCTGATGGCTCATGCCTGTAATCCTAGCACTCTGGGAGGCCAAGGCGGGTGGATTGCTTGAGCTCGCAAGTTCAAGACCAGCCTGAGCAAGAATAAGGCCCCATCTCTACTAAAAAAATGAAAAACTGACCTAGAGGATCTCTTCAGCCCAAGAGTTTGAGGTTGCTGTGAGCTATTATACCACAGCACTGTACCAAGGGTGACAAAGTGAGACACTGTCTCAAAAAAAAAAAAAAAAAAATTGACCATTGATAACCATTTTTAAGTATGTAGTTTAGTGGTCTTAAGTATATTCACATTATTGTACACCTATCACTTCTATCACCACCATCCATCTCCAGAACTTTTCAGTCTTCCTAACCTAAAATTCCTTACCCAATAAATGCTAACTCCCCATTCTTCCTTCCCCTCTAGCCTCTAGCAACTACCATTCTACTTTCGGTCCCTATGAATTAGACTACTATAGTTACCTTATATAGGTGGAACCCATATGGCAATTTATTTCTGAATTGATATGCTTTCCCTTATAATATATTTCAAGTGGTTCGGGATAATTTTTTTTTTTTTTTTGAGACAGAGCCTCAAGCTGTCGCCCTAGGTAGAGTGCCGTAGCATCACAGCTCACAGCAACCTCCAACTCCTGGGCTCAAGCCATTCTCCTGCCTCCGCCTCCCAAGTAGCTGGGACTACAGGTGCCCACCACAATGCCCAGCTGTTTTTTGGTTGCAGCCGTCATTGTTGTTTGGCGGGCCCGGGCTGGATTCGAACCCACCATCTCAGGTGTATGTGGCTGGCACTTTAGCCACTTGAGCCACAGGCGCCGGGCCAGTTTGCAATAATTTTTTAAAGTATTTTAACCCTAAATAATTGTATTAGATACAAATAAAAGCAGAGCAGGAGTCTTTGTAAAACCTCTGAGGAAAGTGTCCATGTGGTGCCTATAAAGATTCCACACCTAGTAAAGGGCTGCTTGGGCGGGCCTTAGAATTCTAGTTCTCTAGAATTGTCTTTCTTCTCTATCCGAGCCAAGGCAAAGCCCCCAGACTAAAAATGTAAGGAGTTGTCATGTTGGCGTGAGAACCAATAGCAGCCGTGGAGCCAGATAATGATATACAGTACTAGTGGGAAACCTGGATTGTTAGCCCCTCAGGACTGATAATTAACTTGTAACCAATCTGGGCAGGTGAAGTCTAAAGCTAGAATTTAATCTGATAGAGACATAAATGTGACCCCTTGTTGCACCTTGAGTATTCAGAGTCATTATACCTTTGTGCACATATGAATGATAATATTGGTGGTAATGTCCTCTCATTCTTTTTTTGAGACACAGTCTGACTCGGTCACCCTGATAGAGTGATAAGGCATCATAGCTCACAGCAGCCTCAAACTCTTGGGCTTGAGCTATCCTCTTGCCTCAGCCTCCTGGGTAGCTAGGACTATAGGCTCCTGCCACTATGCCTGGCTAGTTTTTCTATTTTTTAGTAGAGATAGGATCTCACTCTTGCTCAGGTTGGTCTCCAACTCCTGTGCTCAAGGGATCCTCCTGCCTTGGCCTCCCAGAGTGCTAGGATTATAGGGGTGAGCCATGGTGTCTGGCGTTCTCATCCTTTTAATTTCCACTTAAATATAACCTCCAGACTAGATCAGGTCCCCCTTTACATGCTGTCAAGCCCCTTGTACATATCCTTCATAATAATTACCAAAATTAAATAAGGAATTATGGCACTGTTTACTGTCTTCCTCTGCTTGTCTAATTCACTGATAAAACCCCAGCACCTGACATGTATTAAGTAATTAATATTTGCTGACTGTCTCCTAAGAGATTTAAGAGAAAAGTAGGACAAACATAAGACAAAACTGGATAGAAACTTTTTTACCACCCATTTCCTGATTCTATAGTGATTTTACATAGCCCCCTCCCCCACTTCACTGATAACCACACTTCCTGGTTTGCCACTGTTATCCAGGTGTAATTGCTAATAGTGCTTCCTTTTGTGCTCAAATATATCCCAGTTGCAGTTAAGTTTAAGTCACCTTTTTCATGATATCAGTGAATCCTCAAGCCAATAAGATATTTTGATCAAAATGAGATAGTATTAGCATAACAAGTAGATACAGTTCTAGCCAAGAGCAAAGGGACATGTTTTTGTTGGTCAAATATTGGCAAACATGTGGCATGTAGGCTACCGGCCACCACCACCATGCACCCTATGACCACAGTGCTAATTAGTCATGGCAGCCGCTACTAATTGATTACATTGAAAACTTTTGCTTTCTTGAGGTTAGCCTGAGCAGGCAGCCCTAATTAGGGCATTTGGAGATACTGGGAACATGTCTTTGGAATGTCCCTTTCTAGCTCTGTGGAGACCCTAAATTGAGAGCTACCTTAACATAGGAAAGACTTCGAGGCTCTGACATTAGACAGATTTAGGTCTAGGTTTACATCCTGACTGGGCCACTTCCTGGCTGGGTGACAAGGTACTAAAGTTTTCCAATCTGCAGTTTCCATATCTATAAATTGAAGATAAAAATACCTACTATATCAGATCGTTGAGAATACTGAATATAATTAGGTGAAGAAATGGCATATAGTAAATACTAAACATATAGCTCTCTTTTCTTTTTTTCTGATACTTGGATCCGAGGTTTGAATTTCAGTCACTAAGACAGACGCTGGGGAGTTTAGGGGCTAGCAATTTTCCCAGGATACCTCAAATTTCACGCCTTTCAGGGATCATGGTTGAGCCTGCTCATAAAACTGATTTTAAAGATGTGAACTTTGACTCGGCCCCTGTAGCTCAGTTCTTAGGGCACCAGCCACATACACTGGGGCTGGCGGGTTCAAACCCAGCTCAGGCCTGCTATACAACAATGACAACTACAACAAAGAAATAGCTGACCAAGCATTGTAGCGGGCACCTGTAGTCCCAGCTACTTGGGAGGCTGAGGCAAGAGAATTGCTTAAGCCCAAGAGTTCGAGGTTACTGTGAGCTGTGACGCCATAGCACTCTACCAAGGGCGACACAGTGAGACTGTCTCAAAAAAGAGAAAAGAAAAATAGAAAAGGTGACTGTGTGTTTTTCAATGGGTTGGGGCACAACAGTGTAGACAGAATCCCAACTGATGCTAAAATTTCTGCCTGCCACACAATAAGCAGAAGGCTTGACTAAAACATGAATTTGTTTTATAGATGAAATCTGTGCTGATACCACCAATGGAAGTAAATAGAGACCATGCCATGGAATTTAGGCAAAATAAAATAGGCGTATCTGTTTCTACATCTGAGGAATTCAAAGCAGGCGAAACTTCTTCTGAACATTTATCAAAGCATGAGTGGGAACAGGTAGGTACTCAGCGTGTTCACTGGCATGAAAACAAAGACACCACCATACACACTACAATATATAGATTAAAAACTAACTTTTACTTTATATGCAGACCTTATCATTCTCTCTGAACTTATCACAATATTTTAAAAGCTTTATTGAGATGTGATTCACATACTATATACCTCACTTGCTTAAAATACAAAATTCAGTAGTTTTTAGTAAATTCATTGTGTTGTAAACCTATTGCCACAATCTAAGTTCAGAAGTTTAGAATATTTTCATCATCCAATAAAGAAACCTGTATACCTGTTAGCAGTCACTCATCTTACCCCCAGCTCTCTCCACAAACTCCAGCCTTAGGTAACCACTAATATACCTTTTATAGATTTTCCTATTTTGAACGTGTTACAGAAATGGGCAGGTACAATACGTGGTCTTCCGTGTCTGGCTTTTTTCACTCAACACAATGTTCTTGAGGTCTACCCATGCTGTAGCATGTCTCAGTACTTACTTCTTTTTATTGCTGTATAATATTCTGTTATATGGATAGATACATTGTATTTATTCGTAAGTGGATGGACAATTTGGGTTATTTTTTTGCTTCTTGGCTGTTATAAATAATGCTGCTGCAGACATTCACATACAAGTTTTTAGGTGCATGTATGTTTTCATTTCTCTTTGGTGTATGCCTAGAAGTGCTGGGTCATAAAGTAACTCCGAAGAAAGTTTAACATTTTGAGAAAGTTGCAAACTGTTTTCCCAAGCGGCTGTAACATTTTACATTTCCACCAGCAAAGTATGAAGGTTTTACTTTCTCCACCTTCTCACTAACACTTGGCTATTGTATATCCTTTTAATTGTAGCCATCATGGAGGGCATGAGGTAGAATCTCATTGTGGTTTTGATTTGCATTTCCCTAATGACTAAAGATGTTGAGCATCTTTTCATGGTGTTTATTGGATATTTGTAGATCTTCTTTGGAGAAGTGTCTATTCAGTTCCTTTGCCCATTTAAAAAAGTATTTACCTTTTTATTACTGGATTATTAAGAGTTTTTTTATAATTCTAAATACAAACCCCTTATGAGATATATATTTTTTAAATATTCTTCCCATTCTGTGGGTTGTCTTTTCCCTTTCTTGATGGTGACCTTTGCAGCACAACAGATTTTAATTTTGGTGATACTCAACCAACATTATGTGTTTTTCTCCAGTTGCTCATGTTTTTGGTGTTGTATCTAAGCTGTTGTCCAACTCTAAGTCACAAAGATTAATTACTTTTTCTTTTTTTTCTTGAGATAGAGTCTCACTATGTCACCCTCAGTAGAGTGCTATGGCATCACAGCTCACAGCAACCTCAAACTCTTGGGCTCAAGCGATTTTCTTGCCTCAGCCTCCCAAGTAGCTGGGACTACAGGTGCTCACCAACAACATCCAGCTATTTTTTTCATTGTAGTTATCATTGTTGTCTAGCAGGCCCTGGCTGGTTCAGACCCGCCAGCAACGATGTATGTGGCCAGCGCACTAACCACTGAGCTACAGGCACCGAGCCTATTACTTTGTTTTCTTCTAAAAGTTTTAGAGATTTAGCTCTTATATTTAGGTGTCTGATCTATTTTTAGTTAATTTTTATGTATAGTGTGAAATAGAATTCCAAATTCCTTCTATTTCATGTGACTGTTCAGTTATTCCAGCACCATTTCTTCACAAGATTATTCTTTCCTCATTGAATTTTCTTGACACTCTTACCAAAAGTCAATTGACCATAACTATGAGGGCTTATTTCTTGACTTTTAACTCTGTTTCACTTATATATTTTTATCCTTATGTCAGTACTATACAATTTGGATTACTATAGCTTTGTAGGAAATTTTAAAAGTGGAAAGTATGAGTTTCCAACTTGTTCTTTTTCAAGATTGTTCTGGCTATTCTGGGTCCCTTAAATTTCCATATGAATTTTAGAATCAATTTCTACCAAAAAACAGCTGGGACATTGGTAGGGATTGCCTTAAATCTATAGTTCAATTCAAGTACTATGGCTATTTTAACAATGTTATGTCTTCAATCCTGTGAGCATGGGATGTCTTTCCATTTATTCTTTAATTTCAGCAGTGTTTTGTACTTTTCAGCATAGACTGCTTGCAATTGGTTTTGTTAAATTTATTCCTAAGTGTTTTTGATGCTATTGTAAATAGAATTGCTTTGTTAATTACATTTTTGATTGTTTATTGCTAGTGGATAGAAATAACAACTGACTTTTGTATAGTTACCTCATGCTATGAACTCGGATATATTAGTTTATGGCTAGGCACCTATAATCCTAGCACTCTGGGAGACTTAGGTGGGTGGATCCCTTGAGTTAGGGAGTCTGAGACCAGCGTGAGCAAGAGCGAGACCTTGTCTCTACTAAACATAGAAAAACTAGCCAGGCATTGTGGTGGGTGCCTGTAGTCTCAGCTACTTGGAAGGCTGAGGCAGGAAGATCACTTGAGCCCCAGAGTTTGAGGTTGCTGTGAGTTATGATGATGCCATGGCACTCTACCTAGGTGATGGAGTGAGACTCTGTCAAAATAGAATAAAATGGAAAAATTAGCTGCATGTTGTGGTGAATGCCTATAATCCAGCTACTAGAGAAACTGAGGCAGGAAGATGGCCGGAGCCCAGGAGTTTGAAGTTGCAGTAAGCTAGACTGATGCCACAGTACTCTAGCCTGGACAACAGAGTGAGATTCTGCCTAAAAAATAGAAAAAAAAAAAAAAAAATATATATATATATATATACACACACACACACATATGCACACACACACACATATATACGTTTATTGGTTATAATAGTTTTTGTTGGATTCTTTGAGATTTCCCATATGCAAGATAATGTTACCCATGAATAGAGATAACACCTTCTAATCTTGATACCTTTTCTTTTCTCTTTTCTTTTTTTTTTTCTTTCCATAATTGCCTTGTCTAGAACTTCCAGCACAGTGTTGCATGCATAAAAGTGGTAAAGGTAGACATCCTTGTCTTGTTCATGATATTGAGTTTGCCTAGTTTGAGTGTTTTTATCATGAAAGAGTGTTGGGTTTTGTCAAATGCTTTTTCTGAATATATTCCAATGATCATGTGGTTTTTGTCCTTTATTAATATGATGTATTACATCGATTGATTTCAGATTTTTAAACCAAACTTACATTCCTAGAATAAATCCTAGTTGGTCATGGTATATATCTTTATATATTGCTGAATTCAGTTTGCTAGTATTTGAGGGGTTTTGCATCTGTCTACCTATATCTATCTATCTATTTATATTTATTTTCTAGAACTAATGTCTTGCTCTGTCACCCAGGTTACAGTGCAGTGGCACAATTATAGCTCATTGTAAGCCTGAACTCCTGGGCTCAGGTGATCCTCCCACCTCAGCTTCCCAAGTAGCTAGTACTATAGGCACATGCCACCATGCCTGGCTAATTTTTTCTGCATTTTGTGGAGATGGGGTCTCATTAAGCTGCTCAGGCTGGTCTTTAACTCCTGGCTTCAAGAAGTCCTCCCTTCTTGGCCTCCCCAAATGCATTGGGACTGCAAGTGCCTGGCCCTATTTTTGTATCTATATTCATAAGAGATACTGGTCTGTAGTTTTCCTGTTATATCATTGTCTAGTTTTGTTATTAGAATAAGATTGGCATCATAAGATAGGTTGGGAAGTATTATCTCCTTTTTTATGCTTTGGAAGAATTTGTGAAGGATTGATATTAATTTTTCAAATGTTTGGTAAGTTTGTCAATGAAGCCTTCTGGGATTTTCCTTGTAGGAAGTTTTAAATTACTAATTCAATCTTTTTTCTTGCTATAATTGTATTCAGATTTTTAATTTCTACTTTAGTATTAGTTTGTGTCTTGGTAGTTGTGTTTTTCTTAGAATTTGTACATTTCATCTGATTTATCTAATTTTTTGGCCTAAATTTGTTTGTAATATTTCTTTACAATTTTTTTCTCCTATAAGTCTGGTAATAATATTCCCTCCTTCATTCCTGATATGAGTAATTTGAGTCTTCTCTTTTTCGTCTTGACCAATCTCACTAAGGTTTGTTAGTTTTCTTGATCTTTCAAGGAACCAGTTTTTGGTCCATCAGTTTTCTCTATTGTTTATTCTCTATTTTACTTTTGCTCTTATTTTATTATTTCCTTTCTTCTGTTTATTTTAGGCTTAGTTTGCTCTTCTTTTTCTAGTTTCTTAGTTGGAGGTAATGTTGATTTGAGATCTTTTTAATCTATTAATAAAGTTATACATTTATCAGTAAGTACTGGTTTAGTTCTATCTCATAAGTTTTACTGTTGTATTCTTTTTTTTTGTTTTTCTTTTTTTGGAGACAGAGTCACACTCTGTCACCCTGGGTAAAGTGCCATGGTGTCATAGCTCACAGCAACCTCCAACTCCTGGGCTCAAGAGATCCTCTTGCCTCAGCCTCCTGAGTAGCTGGGACTACAGGAGCCTGCCACAATGCCTAACTGGTGTTTGAGATGGGGGTCTCACTCTGGCTCAGGCTGGTCTTGAACTCCTGAGCTCGAGTGATCCACCCACCTCAGCCCCACAGAGTGCTAGGATTATAGGCTCAAGCCACAGCACCCAGCCTTTGTTGTATTCTTTATTCTTTCATATCAAAGTATTTTCTAAATTCCCTTGTGATTTCTTCTTTACCCCATGTGTTATTTAGGAGTGTGTTTGAATATCTACATATTTGTAAATTTCCCATATTTCATTATTTTAATGGTTTCTAGTTTAAATTGATTGTAGACAGAAAACACATACTTTGCATGATTAAACCCCTTTAAAACTTGTTTTTTTCTTTCTTTGGTAAATTTTTTTAAAACTTACTGAGACTATTTTCTGTGGCCTAACATATGGTCTATCCTGGAGAATGCTCCATGTGCACTTGAGAAGACTATGTATTTCACTCTTTTTGGTGGAGTGTTTTATATTTGTCTCTTTGAACATATTTATAATAGTTGCTTTGAAATCTTTGCTAAGTCAACATCTAGCCACTTTAAAAGCAGTTTCTATTACCTGCTTCTTTTTCCCCATGTATAGGTCATACAGTTTTTTTTTTTTGCATGTCTTATAATTTTTTGTTGAAGACTGGCTATTTTGGATAATATAGTGTAGTAACTCTAGATAGTTATTTCTACACCACCACCCCTTCTGAGGCTTGTTGTTGTTATTTGCTTTTTTGTTTGTTTATTCGTTTCTAGTGACTTGTCTGGACAATTTAGTACACCCTTCAGTGTGCAGTTCCTGAGGTGATTCCTCACAGAGTGCTGCCTTGGGCGTGCACACAGCTTCCCTAACCACCAGGGATGCTTGTGGTTTTAGCTGACTCTCTTTGACTCTCCTTTAAGCTTCTGGTCCATCTGCCTCTATTTATATCAAACCCAACTATTTCACAAAATTAGCTTTCACAAATTGCTAGCTAATTGCTCCATTGTTTTTAACAAGGCTCTAGACCACAAATCCTCTGTAGTCTGATTCAGTTGAAGCTGGGGCAGGGACAGGATGTTGAGCCTCTTTGAGGCTTACTCTGACCCCAGGAAGGCTCTTCTCATCTGTCTCTTTGGCTGACTGTCTGTTAAAGTCTCAAACTAAATAAGTAAAAAATCTTTTTTTGGTAAAGTTCTAGCTAGTCTCTTGTTGTTACTAGTATTATGAAACTAACACCCATCCTCTGAGAGCTTACTCCCAAGATCCCTATTGCTTTCAACAGTGCCCTTAGGCATGAACTTCCCCGTGCTTTGCACCAAATAAGTCCAGTCCCCTTAGGCAGAGTAGCAAAGGTCTCCTTTCTCAACCCCTGTCTCCTCCTGGCCAAACCTCTGTGCCATTGCACTGGAGCTTGGAGCAGACATAGCAGCTTCTCTTGGAGTGACAACCCAGTTCTGAAAGTGGGTGGTAGGCAGGGATGATAGCCCTGGCCTTCTTGGCTTGCCCCTCCTGGCATGATACTTCTTCCCTATGAGTAAGGGTGGGCACTATTGAGATCAAGTATGTGCAGCCTACCATGCCTGGGGTAGAACTTCTACCCAGTGAGTGAGGAAAATGAGCCCTTGTTCTCTCTGCCTCAGCTTGTGTAACACAGAGCTAGAGGGTGAGAGGGAGGCCCATCTGCTTGCCCTTTCTGGGGCAAAATGAGAGCCCCCTACTGGGAGCTAGAAGAAGGTGGAGTCCTGTCTTCTTGGATATACTCACCTGGAGTAGAGTTCCCATATACAGTGATCTAGGGGTAGGGATTACAGTAGATCATAACTTAAATGCCAGAAACTCTCTGTTGATACCAAAATTTAGTAAATTTTCTTAAAATAAATGTTTCTCCATTTGCTGTATGCCATTAGGACAATTTCCAGAGACTTTAATTGATTTTAAACAAAAGTATTTTTAATGTATTTTTAAGCTAATCAAGTACAGTAGTAAGAAGGGGGGAAAGAGTAGAACAAGGAGTTCGATCTGTGACTGACTGTAAATAATTGAGATAACTACCTTTGGACCAGCTTGTTTAAAAGAATTTTTTTTATTTTCTTATGTTTTATTTTATTGTTCTTTAGCAAGGACATGGCAAACACATAGATCATAAACACATAGATCATGGATACATGAATGCATTTATGGGGTACAATGTGCTTATTTCATATAGAATTAGGAATGCTTACATCACACTAGTTAATATATACCTTATCTCATTTACGTTTTTAAGAATTTTTTTTTTTTGAGACAGAGTTTCACTTCGTTGCCCCTGGTAGAGTGCCGTGGTGTCACAGCTCATAGCTCAAACTCTTGGGCTTACGTGATTCTCTTACCTCAGCCTCCCAAGTAGCGAAAATTTTAAAAATCATTGTCACAAGTTAAATGACTATTTCACTGTGGAGAGGGTCTGCCAACCTCCTAACACTGCTATTCCTGTCATTATGTTTTAATTTTGAGAATTGTAATGAGCATTTCTATAAACAGGGATGTAAAGGTGGTAAGACATGTACTCATCTTTGTGGCAGCATGCGCACTCTAGAGCTGCCTCTCTAGAGTCGCTGAAGCTTCTGGCATATAGTAAGAGCTATAAATATTCCTCCTATTTATTCCTCCATTCAGTAAGAATGTATCAATCACTCCTGAGCACCCTTGCTCATTTATCTTGCTAAATTCCTATCCTACATTCTAACTGCCTTCCTGCCAGTTTTTACCCCATATGGCAGGGACGACTACTTAAGAACAACTACATATATTATCTCATTCAATCCTTAAACCAACCTAATCACACAGGTAGAATTATTCTCACTTGACAAAAGAGAACACTGAAGCTCGCATGAGTTGAATAATGTGCTCAATGATGGGTCTGGATTTGAATCCAAATTTGTTGAACTCTAAACTTTCTACTTTTAATTGCTAGGTCATACCATTTCTCTCATAGTAGAAAGTGGTATTACAGGACACTGCTTTTCAGCTTTTTAGATAAAAATTTCATGCCTCTTAGAAAGGCCTTTGTAGACTTTTCTTCAGGTTTCCTATTCTGAAAGAGTTGAAATAAAATTATTTTATATGGATGAATACTTAATTATAAGAGCATTCTTCCTATGGATTGGATCATAACCATAAGACAGTTTTCTTATTCATATATAAACACACATACATATATTTGTGTGCACATGTGTATTTACAAGTGCACATAAACACACACCCACATGACATTGGCTAACATCTGTAGCTAGGAAAAATAATTGAACGTGTTACCAAACAGTGTTTAAGCTATTTGTGTCCATTAGATAATTGTTGAAGAACCATCTATTTCTTGATTTGATACTCTTATATCTTGATTGCTGAAAATGTTGACTAAAATGTGGTTTCTGATGTAAAATATACTCTAATCAATGAGGGAAAAAGACAGAGGTGAGGGGAGAGAAATGGAGGGAGAAACAGAATTCATCACTGGCTGTGCATCTAAAATATTTAACCATCAAGTAAGTATAAGAAACATCTCATAACAAGTAGGAAAGGATGCCTCCTTAAATTTTGACATTTAAATTCCAAAGACTAAAGGTTAGAAAAAGCTCTTCTAATGTTATGTGAATAGAAAGTATAATTAGGAAGAAATTGGAGTTGCACAAAAAGAAAATCATGGCCTCTGGAAGCTGAAATGAGTTAGAATAGGAGGGAGGAGATTATGGGTCATTATTCTGCAGTGGAACCTCCCTCCACCACAACAATATAGATGTGGCATCTTGCAGACTCCACACGCAGGACTGGAGCTGACCTAGGGTAAAGTGGACCAGAATATCATTCTGATATTTTAATAATTTTTGTTGTACCTCTAATTTTCTTTCCTCAGTTTCTGGTACATAGTGGAGATGCATGCATCATTTAGCCAGAGTTGAAATTTCCAGATAAAGACAGCTCACAATTATTTTATTTCTTAATATCTATGAGCTATGTTATAATAAGGATCATATACTGATTATTTTGTTTTGTAGTCATGGAAATGCATAATTCTTGGCAGAGTGCTATAGTTTAAATTTTACCTTATGTTCACTGAGATGTGGAGGATATATTTACGAAGAGTTAAGTCATTGTACAGAGATATGAATATGATGCTCTCCTTTAGGACAGATTTATAAGGAGAGGCCACAGAGGGGCGGTGCTTGTGGCTCAGGGTGTAGGGCAGTGGCCTCATATGCAGGAGGTGTCGGGTTCAAACCCAGCCCCAGCCAAAAAGCTGCAAAGAAAAAAAAAGGAGAGGCCACAGAGGTTTCAGAAATAACATTATTTATAACTTGAGCGATTCCCTTCTCTTCATTCATTTAACAGGTATTTATTAAGGACCTACTATGTGTCAGACACAGTTCTAGGCTCTTGGGAAATGTCAGTAACCAAATAAAGATCTGTTGCCTTGCAGAGCTTACATTTTAGGGAGAAATGTTAGATAATAAACAATATAATAATAAGTAAGTAAATGATGCATTAAGTTATGTTATGGCTATAGTCTGGATAAACTTAGTTAACAGTTACAGTCCAAAGGGGAAGGGGTTAGGGACTAACCCCCTCAATGTTTTGTTTTGTATATTTATTTATCCAGGACAGCAGGACATACACAAACAAATGAAACTGCCAGTGTCTGGTATGTGCCTAATATAGGTTTCTCTAGTTCTGACCGTGTGCTTTATCACCCCAGTTCTTCTGCCAGTTCTGCTCTTCCCTTCCCCTCACTTATTTCTATCTTCCTTTCCATACCAAACCTATACATGCATTTATAGTCCAGTTTAGTGGAGCAGCCATTTCTGGTCCTTTCTCATGCCCTGATTTTGACCCACTGGAATAACTTCACAACCTCAAATCCATGCTTTTCATGCCCTAAAGAGAAACATGTAGAAAATATAGAATCTTAGAATCACAGTCTATTAGAACTTTGAGATTTTAAACATGTCAAACTGGGTGGCACCTGTGGCACAGTGGGTAGGGCGCTGGCCCCATATACTGAGGGTGGCAGGTTCGAACCTGGCCCCGGGCAGCTAAAAAACAGCAATGACACTGCAACAACAATAAATAAATAAAGTACTAGATTCTGTTTATTAAAAAAAATGTTGTATAGCTTTAGTGACAGAGAGTTTTTCTCACTATAAGATGTTTAAGAAGTTTAAATAAAAAAACATTGTAGATAGATGAGAGCCACAAAGAGGGAGCCTCTGATTTTCTATGAGAAATACTCTTAAAAACTTGAGTCTTCAGTCCTGGGTGTCATGTAACCTGCATTTGCCTCTACCAGCCCCAGAAGGAAAATTATGCTAATGAAACACTTGTGGATTTGGGAGAACACATTGTGAAATCCCTCTAGTAGCTAAGTGTGTGGCTGAACCTGAGAATGTACTTACCAAGGAGACAGAAGGTGAAGGAAATGCTGTAAGAGATGCTCTTGGATAGACAGATTTCTATATTTATCATGGGAAAGAGCAAGGGATTCCTTAGGCTGGGTGCTCAACTGGATACAAATGTGGGCCAAAGCCACAGTGGTGAGACCTACCTTGTCTCTTAATGTGTAGCGGTAGTGAAGAGCTACTTTTTCCTCTGAATATAAAATCAAGCACTTTTTAAGAGGAAAGAAGTTGGTAGATTCAACAGTTATGAAATAATTGTAATGGCATTTTTAAAAACAAAAAGGTGGGAGCAAGAGCTGATTTTTCCTGGTTACTGTCTATTTCTCCTTTGGTTATTGTTACTGCTAAATTGGTCATTGGGGTTGAATAGAAAGAGGTTGGAATGGCTATGGGCATTAAAATTATTCTGGAAAGGATTAATAGAAGAAAGGAGCATGGAACACTTTTGAAGGAGAAATAAGAAGTAGCCTTTAGCTTTTGGGATAACTTGGGTTAATATTTCTGGCAAATAAGTTAGAATCTAGAAAGACAAACCCTCACTTGTAAATTATAGCCTAATCTGTTTTGTTGTTCTAAGGTTATTGATATTCTGTGGAGTGATCCAAGAGGCAAAAAAGGCTGTTACCCAAACACATGTCGAGGAGGGGGCTGCTATTTTGGACCAGATATTACCTCCAAGGTTCTTGGTAAATACCAGTTGAAGATGCTCATTAGGTCTCATGAATGTAAGCCTGAAGGGTATGAAATCTGCCATGATGGGAAGGTAAGCTAATGTTGTTGATGATGTTCTGATAAACATCGTTCCCCTAAACATAGTCTTTTGTTCACAGAGTGTGATTGACCTAGAAGCCCATGAGAAGAAGTCTTCCCTAGAACCAAAGAGAAGTGAAAATGTAGGGTTCACCTAGGTTGTTGGAAGGGGCCTCACTGTCCTTTGCCCTAAGAGATATTAGAGTTATTTCTCAGATCTTCCCTAATCCCAGAAAACAGAAGTTCTGATACATAGGGCTAAATACATACCTGGAAACGCTTTGTTCTTTGCTAATTATAAGGCCACTATCCTGGACAGAAGGATTAAGAATATACTTTTCCTCACAGAGTACATAAAAGGCAGCAGTGAACCCAGTTAGCTCTCTTTTATTCTTTTCATGTTCCCTACACAGGGGTGAAAACAAAAAACACACTTCCCTGTAACAGCCTGCGCAGGCGATCTCCAGCAAATTGTCTACTGTAGTCAGGTTAGCTGTAGCCACTAAAATGGAGTGTGCTGTGTTCCTCCAGTAGTGATGAGGCTAGAAGAGGTGAAGACTGAGGAACTGGTTTCTTGTCCCAAGTTGTCCTATGATGCCCCTTTTTCTATAGTGAATATCAGTTGATAAGAATGAACACCAATGTGTGGCATTTCCTTCTGTGTCAGTACTTACTTTCTAAATTTTATTAATTCATTTTTGGCTCATACTAATGTTGCACGATGAGTAGGGCAAGGATTATTTAGGGTTTCTTTGTAATAAGAAAATAGAAAATAGTAGTGGCTTGTCTGAAGTGATATGCTCATTAGTACGGAACTGGGTCTAAGCCAGATTCCTTGTCACCAACAAGTATTTGTTCTCTCATATTCTACCACAACCCTGAGGCTAGTCCCTTCCCAAGAGAGTGAGTGGCCACGGTCCTTTATTCCCTGCCCTTAAGGTACTGGTTTTGTGAGGCCCTGAACCTCCAGTTCACTCAGCTTCAGGCAAAGGACTGAGATACTAGACAGGTTTTACTCTGAATGCTCAAATATCACAAAGCAAGAAAATTGGGATTTGTCCTCTTGGAAAATTAGAATTTACAAAACCAAACATTAAAGAGGATTATAAGAGTCAGCACTAAAATTGTACACAGGATTATAGGGTCATGCACTGGGGATATTGGGTGAGTGGCTAGGAGGTAGTACTCCTGGGGAAACTGAGTAAAAAGCCTTGTTTTCCTCTGATGGAATCACAGGAAATCACTTCAGACATGGATAATTTGCAGGGATTATGAAGTTTGTTTAAGTTTTGCTTCTTAAGAATTGAGCTATTTCTGATGTTGAATGATCTTTTTAAGAACTAATTTTACACAAACCTGACCTTCTTTTTCTTTAATTAGGTTATAACTATATTTTCTGCTTCCAATTATTACGAAGAAGGCAGCAATCGAGGCGCTTACATAAGACTGTGTTCTGGTATGACTCCTCGATTTTTCCAGTACCAAGTAACCAAGGCTACATGCCTGAAACCTCTTCATCAAAGGTATGTATAACTCTAAGGAGAATTCTGAGCACTGGTATTGGGGACCAAACAGAACATCCCAAATTACTAAGAGCATCCACAAGACAGTCACATATTGGTTACTCATTTGTATAAACAAAATGGAAATAGTTCCAGATGCCAAGTGGTTAATAGTCACATAACAGTGGGAGGTGGGGAGAGACAAGGACATGGGAAAATAAACAACCCATTAGTATGTGACTTTAATGTGCCCATATTTGAAACCAAAAGAGCAATGTTCAATTCATACATCTTTTTAGATGAATAAAACAATCAGCACCTACAAACCATAAATGAATGTGAAAGAAGTAGCTCCCCACCTAACCCTAACCTGTACCCTTCTCTGCCCACAGGCAGCTCTGTCTAGTCTTGCTCCCTCTTCTCTACCCAGAAGTGCATGTGACTAAAACAGTTGAGTATCTGGCTGGACATTGTGGCCCATGCCTATTAATCCTAGCACTCTGGGAGGCCGAGGCAGGTGGATTGCCTGGGCTCAGGAGTTCAAGACCAGCCTGAGCAAGAGCGAGACCCCATCTCTACTAAATACAGAAAAAACTAGCCAGGCAGGTAGATTGCCTGAGCTCAGGAGTTCAAGACCAGCCTGAGCCAGAGCGAGACCCCATCTCTACTGAAAATAGAAAAAGCTAGCCTGAGCCCAGGAGTTCGAGACCAGCCTGAGCAAAAGTGAGACCCCATCTCTACTAAAAATAGAAAAACTAAGTGAGGCAAGAGGATCACTTGAGCCCAAAAGTTTGAGTTCGCTGTGAGCTATAACACCAAGGCACACTACCCAGGGTGACAGCTTGAGACTCTGTCTCAAAAAAAAAAAAAAAAAAAAATGCTATAACAAACATTCCTATATATGGAACTCATACAACTCAATAGCAAAAAAAAATAAATAATCTAAGATATACATACAAATGAAAAGGTACTCAACATCACTAATAATCACAGAGAGATACAAATCAAAACCACAATGAGATATCACCTCATACCTGTTGGGGTGGCTGTTATCAAAAAGACAAGTGAGAACAAGTGTTGGCAAGGGTGTGGAACTCTTCTGCACGGTTGGTAGGAATGTAAATTGGTAAGCTATTATGGAAAACTGTATAGAGTTTCTTTAAAGACTTAAAGCTTGAACCACCATATGATCTGGCAATCCTACTTCATGATATATATCCAAAGGAAAAGATATCAGTATCTCATTGCATCATTCTCCACAATAGCCAAGTTATGTAAACAGCCTACTTGTCCATCAACAGATAAAGAAAATGTCATATCTATATACACTATTTAATTATACTATTTAATTGTAATACTCAATATACAGGTAACAAAAGATGAATACAAGTCATATTTGAGTACCTCTTGTAATTGCAGAAGTCAAATGTGACTTGAGTATTATAATTTTAATACAGTTTTTTACTTTCTTAAAGTATGTATTTTTTTGGCAATCTCTACATATCTCACACATCCCTCTGTATCTATTATCCTGTCTCTGTCTACTCATCCTTTGCTATCTGTGGAGGATTGGTTACAGGAGCCCCCTCAGATACCAAAATCCAAAATCCACAAATGTTCAAGTCCCTTCTACGAAATGGCATCGTACATAAAAAATGAGGGAGACTTTGTGTCTTTTGTAGTAACCTGAATGGAGTAGGAGAACATTCTACTTAGTAAAGTATCACAAGAATAGAAAAGCAAGATTCCAATATACTCAATACTAATATGAAAACAATAGATGAACTACACACCCACACAAGAGAAAAACACAATTAAACTCAAGTCACAGAAGGGGGGGATATGTAGGGGGGATTGGTGGGCTCTAACCTAACAGGTACAATGTAAAGGGTATATGGCGCACCTCCTAGGTAAGGGGCACAAGCACAACTTGGACTCCACCTAACAGAAGCAAACAATGTAACCTAATTGTCTGTACCCTCATATTAATACGAAATAAAAAAATAATTGATTATACAAATCATAAAAAATAAATACCTACATACTCGAGTATAAGCCAAGTTTTTTCGGCACAAAATTTGTGCCGAGTTCGGGTTTTTCGGCACAAATTTTGTGCCGGAAAAAACTCAGCTTATACTCGAGTATATACGGTAAGTACAATTAAATGACATATAATTTGCATATAATCTATGCATCTCTTCCCACATACTTTAAATCGTCTCTAGATTACTTATAATACCTAATGCAGTGTAAGTGTTATGTAAATAGTTATACTGTATTGTTTAGGGAATAATGACAAGAAACAAAAAAATCTGTACATGTTCAGTATAAACCCAGCCATCCTTTTTATTTTTCAAATATTTCTGATCTGTGCTTGGTTGAATCCCCTAATGCAGAACCCATTGATATGAAGGGCCAAATGTACATACAAAATAGAATATTATTCAGCAATTAAAAAAGGAAATCCTACCATCTGTGACAATATGGATGAACTTGGAGGGCTTTATGCTAAGTGAAATAAATCAGACAAATACTATATGAACTCACTTATATGGAATCTAAAACAATCAAACTCATAGAAATAGAATATAGAATAATAGTTTCCAGGGCTGGGGGTTGAGTATGGGGAAATGTCTTCAGTTATGAGATGAATAAGTTCTGGGTCTCTAATGTACAGCATGGTGACTATAGTTAATAATTGTGTATTGTATATTGGAAATTTGCTAAAAAGATTTCCAGTGTTCTCGCTACATACACACACATGTAACTATGTGAGGTGATGCATGTGTTAACTAATGTGATTGTGGTAATCATTCCATAATATACATATATTGAATAATCATGTTGTATACCCTAAATATATACAATTTTACTCTATTATACCTGAAGAAAACTGAAAAAATCCCTGTGTATATGTGTATATATATCCATCATTTTTAATGATTTCATTTTTAATGTAAGATTTTTAAAATACAGAATTTATGAATTTATATACATATGTGTTTAAAATTTAAATGGCTACTTCAAAAAGGTTGTAACAATTGACAATCTGAAGAACAACATACCAGTTTCTCCACATCCTCATTAGTCTCAGATAGTATTACTGTTCATTTTTGCCAAGCTAAAGGATAAAAATGATAAATCTCATTGTTTTATTGGCATTTTTAGACACGTAAGGTTACCCATCTTATAGTTTTGGGCCATTGCATTTTCTTTTTTAATTCTCTATATCATTCCCTTATTTTATATTGGATTGTCTGTCATTTTGGGATCAGTTTTTAGGAGCTCTTTGCATATGGGGGATAGAGGATTTTTATGGGCATATTGTAGGTACTTTCAAGGTGCCTTGATTTTGCTTCAGTTCTATGAAGTTATTTAATTTATAATTTCATTATAACTTCTCGTTTTTCACCTTGTTTTGAAAAATGTCCCGACACCAAATTAATATATTTCCTCTCCTCCCTTTGTACATATGTATTTTTTTCCTTAAATTTAACGGCTTTGTTGAGATATGATTTACATAGCATAAAGCTTACCCATTGAATTGTAATTCAGTGATATTTAGTATATTTACAGAGTTGTGCAATCATCATCATTATCTAACTTTTGAACATTTTTACCATTCTAAAAATAAAACTCATACCCATTAGCAATCACTTTCCAGTCACCTCCCCCCATCACAGCATGAAACCAGTAATCTATTTTCTATCTGTATGGATTTGCCTATTTTGGGCATTTCATATACTGTATATACTCGAGTATATACGGTATGTATAAATATGATCATGAAATATGTGATCTTTTATGGCTGGCTTCTTTTATGCAGCATGGTATTTCTGAGGTCATTCATACTGTAGCCTGTTTCATTCCTTGTTATGGTTGAATAATATTCCAGTGAATGAAAATAGCACATTTTGTTTATTCATTCATGAGCCAATGGATATTTAGGTTGTTCCCACATTTTGGTCATTATGAATCATGCTGTTATGAACATTCGTGGATAAGGTTTGTGTGACCTTATCCAGAGTAGAATTTCTGGATTATATGGTAACTCTATGTTTAATACTTGAGGAACTTGCAAAATTTTTTCTCAAGGGTCTGAACAGTTTTACATTCCCACCATCATTGTAGGAGTCCAACTGTTCTACAGTTTTAACACCCCTTGTTATGCTTTCTAGCCCTGTTAGTAAATGTGACATAGAATCTCATTGCTCTTGATTCGTATTTACCTAATGATTAATGATGTTAAGCATCTTTTCATGTGCTCATTGGACATTTGTGTATCCTCTTCAGAGAAATGTGTATTTCAAATCCTTTTCCCCCTTTTAATTGAGTTATCACTTTTTATTATTGCTTGTGAGAGTTCTTTATATAATCCATACACATGTCACTTACTAGATATTTGATTTGCAAATATTCTGTCCCATTCTGTGGGATGTCTTTTCCCTTTCTTAATGGTATTTATAGCACACATTTTTTTCATTTTAATGAGATCCAATTTCTCTTTTTTTTTTATCCCTTGTGCTTTTAGTGTTATGTCTAAGAAGCCATTGCCTGACCCAAAGTCATAAGAATTTATTCCTATGTTTTCTTTTAAGAGTTTTATAGGTTTAGCTCTTACATTTAGGTCTCAGATCCTTTTTGAGTTAATTTTTGTGTATGATATGAGGTAGGGGCTCAACTTTATTCTTTTATACATAAACATCCAGTTGTTAGTTATCTTAGCACCATTAGTTGAAAAGACTATTCTTCCCCCATTTAATTTTCTTGGCACTATTATCAAAAATCTGTTGACTGTAATGTAAGAGTTTATTTTCTAGACATTAATTTGTATTCTATGTGTCTATGTCTATGCTAATGCAGATACCACGCTGTCCAAATTATTGCAGCTTTGTAGTAAGTTTTAAAACTGGTAAATATGAGTTGAACTTTGTATTTCTTTTTTAATATTGTTTTGACTACTCTAGGTCCCTTATATTTCCATGTGAATTTTAGAATTGGTTTGTCAACTTATAACATGCCAGCTAGGATTTTAATAGGGATTATATTGAATCTGTAGATCAATTTGAGGGCTGTTGCCATCTTAACCATATTAAGTCTTCCAGTCTATGAGTATGGAATATTGTTCTATTTATTTAGATCTTCTTTAATTTTCTTTAACAATGTTTTGTACTTTTCATTGTACAAGTCTTGGATTTATTTTGTTAAATTTATTTCTAAGTATTTTATTCTTTTTTGGTGCTATAGTAAGTAAAATTGTTTTCATTACATTTTTGGATTCTTGATTTCTAGTATGTAGAAATAGAATTGATTTTTATATATTGATCTTGTAAGATCTTGATGAACTTATTTATTAGTTCTAATAGTTTTTTAGTGGATTCCTTGAGATCTTCTACATATTAGATCATATTATCTGTTAATGAATATAGTTTTACTTCTTCTTTTCCAACCTGAATGCCTTTTTTTTCTGAATGTCTTTTATTTATTTTTTTTATCTAATTGTTCTAGCTAGAACATCCAGTACATTGTTGCATAAAACCAGTGACAGCAGATATCTTTGTCTTATTTCCAATCTTAAGGGGGATGCATTCACTCTTTCACCATTAAGTATGTTAGCTGTATATTTTTTGTAGACACCCCTTATCAAGTGTGGGAAGTTTCCTTTTATGCCTAAAATCTCCATTTAGTTGAGTGTTTTTATCATTAAAGAATATTGGATTTTGTCAAATATTTTTTCCTGTATCTATTGAGATCATCGTGTGATTTTTGTCCTGTATTAGTATGGTATATTATAGTGGCTGGTTTCAGATGTTGGACAAACCTTGTATTCTTAGGATAAAACTCGCTCATGGTGTATAAACCTTTATTTTCCTTCTTTTTTTGAGACAGAGTCTCAAGCTTGGGTAGAGTGCTGTGACGTAATAGCTCACAGCAACCTCCAACTTGGGCTCAGATGATCCTCTTGCCTCAGTTTTTCTATTTTCAGGGGGTCTTGCTGGATGGTAATTCACTAATATTTTGTTGAGGACTTTGCATATATATTCATAAGAGATATTGGTCTATAGTTTTCTTATGATCTTTGGTTTTTGTATCAGGTTAATACTAGCTGCTTCTTTTTTTTTTTTTTTTTTTTAGACAGAATTTTATTTGTCACCCTCGGTAGAGTGCTGTGGCATCAGAGCTCACAGAAACATCAAACTCTTTGGCAAAAGTGGTTCAAGCAATCCTTTTGCCTCAGCCTCCCCAGTAGGTGGGACTAAGGTGCCCACCACTGACACCCAGCTATTTTTTAGAGATGGGGTCTCACTCTTGCTCAGACTGGGCTTGAACTCCTGAGCTCAGGCAGTCCACCTGCCTTGGCCTCTCAGGGTACTAGGATTACAGACATGAGCCACCATGCCCGGCCTGGTAATACTAGCTTCTAATATGGGCCATCTCTTCTATTTTTTGGAAGAATTTGTGAATAATTGGTCTTAATGTTGCTTTAAATGTTTGGTATACTTCACCAGTGAAGCCTCTGGCTCTGGGCTTTTTGCGTGAGTTGTTTGATTACTTATTTAACCCCTTTACTTGTTATAAGCATACTTAGTTTTTCTATTTCTTCCTAGTCAGTTTTGGTAATTTGTGTCATTTTAGCGATTTGTCCTTTTCATATGGATTATCTGCTTTGTTGGTGTACAATTATTCATAGTATCCCCCTTGTAATCTTTTATACTTCTGTAAAGTCAGTAGTGATGTCTCCTCTTTCATTAAGGCTTTTAGAAATTTGAGTCTTCTTTTTCTTCTTGGAGGGTCTAAAGATAAGTCCATTTTGTTATTTATTTATTTTTTTCGAAGAACCAGTTTGGGGTTTTATTGATTTTCTCTATTATCTATTTCATTTCTTTCTGCTATTTTATTTTTCTATTTATATTTTGTTTAGTTTACTCTTTTTCCCTAGTTTTTCAAAGTGCAAGATTATGTTATTGCTTTGAGATTTCTTCTTTTTTAACATAAGCATCTATAGCTATAAATTTTCCTATAAGCTCTGCCTTAATTGCATGCCATATGTTTTGATATGTTTTCCATTTTTGTTCATCTTGAAGTATTTTCTAATTTCTCTTGTGATTTTTTCTTTGACCTATTGGTTATTTAAGACTATTGTTTAATTTCCTCATATCTGTGAATTTCCTAAATTTGTTTCTGTTATTTTTAATTTATTTATTTTGTGGTCAGATTTTAATCCTTGATTTTAACCCTTTTAATCTATTAAGGCTTATATTATGGCTTAGCCTATTATCATCTATTGTGGAGAATGTTCCACATATGCTTTAGAACAATGTAATTCTGTTTAGGGTGGAATGTTTTTATATATAGCTATTAATTGTAGTTGGTTTAGAGTGCTAATTCAAGTCTTCTATATCCTTGTTGATTTTCCACCTTATTCTTCTATCCTTTAATTAATTTATTAATTCATCATTCATTCTATCCATTATTGAAACAAGAGTAGAGTATTGAAGTCCTAACTATTATTGTTGAATTGTCTATGTTTCTTTTTAATGCTTTCAGTTCTTGCTTCATATAGTCTTTGGCTCTATTATTGAGTTCTTATATGTTTATGATGACTTGATTATCTGACTGTTTTATCTTTTTTTATCTCTGGTAATGTTTTTGTCTTAAAGTCCATTTTGTCTACTATTAGTGTGACCACTCTAGTTCTTCTGGTTGCTGTTTGCATGGTAGTTCTTTTTTGTTTTTTGTTTTTTCTTTTTTGTCCTTTGCCCTTTAAATACTTAGTATCTTTGAAATTAAATCTACCTCCTATAGACAACATATAGATGGATCTTATATTTTGTTTTTATCCAGTCTCACAATCTCTGCCTTTCTATTTGATAATTTAATCCATTTGCATATGATGGTATTAGTAATATGCTTGGATTTACATCTGCCATTTAAGGTAAGTCTCCAGCTACATTGCCACTACCATGAAAGGTGATTTGAGGTCACGTGTGGAAGCATGGAACAATTGTGACTGTTTTGTTCTTCTTTTCTTCCTCTACTTCAAAATTTATTTTTGTAAATGTTTTAAGGTAGAGGTTTACATCCACATGGTTAGCTATACTTGGTACTATTTTTTAAAATTGTCCTTTTCTGCTGAATTGTAATACCTCTGTGGTCATATATACATATCTTGTTTTCATATGTAGGTGGATATATTTATGAAATTTCTATTATTTCTACTCACATATCTTGTGTCAATACCTGTTGCTTTATTTTAGTAATTTAATGTAAAATTTCAAAATCTGGTTTGAAAAGTCCTTTATGTTCCTTCTTTTCAAATAATTGTTCTTGTGACTCTTGATATTCAAAAGAAAAGACTATTTGTAATTCGTTTAAGGCTTTACAAAATGTATAGATACACACATATATATGTATGCTTATATAAGCATTTACTCTCTAGTGACATGATATGTGTGAATTTAATTCATTTAAAATGAAAACTGGAAGCCAGGCACAGTTGCTCATGCCTGTAATCCTAGCACTCTAGGAGGACAAGACAGGTAGATTGCTTGAGCTCACGAGTTTGAGACCAGCCTGAGCAAAAGCGAGACTCCCTGAAAATAGAAAAACTGAGGCAAGAAGATTGTCTGAGCCCAAGTTGGAGGTTTCTGTGAGCTATGGTGCCACAGCACTCCACCCCAGCTTGAGACTCTGTCTCAAAAGAAAGAAGGAAAATAAAGGAATTTTCAAACCATATTTTGAAACTTTACATTAAATTACTAAAATAAAGCAACAGGTATTGACACAAGATATGTGAGTAGAATATAATAGAAATTTCATAAGTATATCCAACTACATATGGAAGCAAGATATGTATATATGACCACAGAGGTATTACAATTCAGCAGAAAAGGACAATTTTTAAAATTAGTACCAAGCATAGCTAACCACCTGGATGTAAACCTCTAACCTTAAAAATAAATAAAATGAAAACTGGTAAATAATAGCATCATACAGTAAAATGAAACAGAACAAGATGATTTATGTAATTGTCACCTAATGTTTTCTTAACATAGAGTGAATACTATGGAAATCAGTGCCATCAGGGCATTAAAAGAGAGAATGATTTCACGAAAAACTGACCTCACTCGTGCTTTTCAACTTCAAGACCCCAGAAAATCAGGTAATAAAATTATGTAACACTTACTGTTTCTTAACGTACCAGTTTACATACAGATGAGTTTTCTTTCCTTCCTCCTTTTCTTCTCTTTCCCTCCCTCCCTTCCTTTCCTTTCCTTCTCTCTCTCTCTTTCTCTCTCTCCTCTCTCTCCCTCTCTTATTCCTTGGGTTTCAGTTCTCCATTTTTGTTAGAAAGGAATGATATAGGTAAAAATGAAATTAATTTTAAAGTGAAATATAATCCACTATTTGCTCAAAAAAGACATATTTTTTTCTTTTAAGCAAGCTTCTTTCAACTTAAAAAACAACCAACACCTCTGAATTTGACTTCTATTTTGGTAGTATGTTAGACTAGACACCCTGGAGGGCCTTCATATTAATAAACAGCTAGATTCTGGAGGATGAAGAATTTTAAGGCATTTATGAGCTTTACAAAAAAGTAATCTCTCAGCTGCATCTCCACTCCTCATGAAAGGTAATTTAAGACCACATTTGGCCAGGTGCAGTTCCTCACACCTATGGGAGGCCCTGGCAGGGTGGATCGTTTGAGCTAGAAATTCAAGACCACTCTGAGCAAGAGTGAAACCCTGTCTCTAAAAAATAGCTGAGTGTTATGGTGGGCACCCATAGACCCAGCTACTAGGGAGGCTGAGGCAAGAGGATTGATTGAGCCCAAGAGTTTGAGGTTGCTTGAGATATAATGTCAGGGCACTCTACCTAGTGCGGGTGACAAAGTGAGACTCTGTCTCAAAAAAAAAAAAAAAAAAAAGAAAGAAAATCAGTATCATGACTACTTTAACACAATTTAAAAAGTCAGTTCTATTAAAATAAAAATAATTGATGTATTTTACTTTGATCTTGTGGTATTTTTAAATTTCAGATTAATGTGGGGTTATATCATAGTTTGTATTTGTAGGATTAAAGTCTGATTAAAAGGTGTGCCCTGTACTAGGTAGTGTGTTATATACCTGTGCAATGTACCCTTTGGGTGGGAATTTACCCAACTCCTTCCCTACTCCCTCCCCTTGAATTTAATTGAGTTTTTCTTTCATGTGAGCATGTAGATGTTAATCTATTACTTCCAATTTAGTACTGGGTACATATGCTGTTTGTTTTCCATCTTGTGATACTTCATTAAGGAGAATGGTCTCCAGTTCCATCCAGGTTGTTGCAAAAGATACATAATCTCTATCTTTTCTATGGCTGAATAATATTATGTGGTATACGTATACCACAATTTGTTAATCCATTATGTGTTGAAGGGCACTTAGGTTGTTTCCACTTCTTTGTGATTATGAATTGTACTGCTATAAACATTCCAGGGCAAGTATCTTTATGATAGAATGCCTTTCTTTCCATTGGGTAAATACCTAGTAATGAGATTGCAGATCAAATGGTAGGTCTACTTTTAGTTCTTTGAGGATTCTCCATACTGCTTTTCATGGAGGTTGTACAAATTTGCAGTCCCACCAACAGTGTATACGTGTTCCTTTCTGCATCCCTGCCAGCATCTGTTGCTTTGGGACTTTATGATATGAGCTGTTCTCTCTGGGGTTAGGTGATATCTCAGTGTGGTTTTGATTTGCAGTTCTCTGATGGTTAGAGACGATAAGCATTTTTTCATGTGTTTGTTGGCCATTAATCTATCTTTCTAGGAAAAGTTCCTATTCATGTCTTATCCAATTTTTAATGAGGTTGTTTGAATTCTTCTTGCTGATATACTTGAGTTCTTTTTAGATTCTGGTTATCAGCCCCTTGTTGGATGGGTAGCATACAAATATATTCTCCCATTCCATGGGTTGTTTTTTTGCTTTGTTGATTGTATCCTTAGCTGTACAGAAGCTCTTTAACTTGATCAGGTCCTATTTATTTATTTATTTTGAGACAGCGTCTCACTACGTCACCCTCAGTAGAGTGCTATGGCATCACAGGTCACAGCAACCTCAAATTCTTAGGCTTAAGTGATTCTCTTGGCTCAGCCTCCCAAGTAGCTGGGATTACAGGCACCTACCACAACGTCCGGCTATTTTTTTGGTTGCAGTTGTCATTATTCTTTAACAGGCCCAGGCTGGGCTCGAACCTGTCAGCCTTGGGGTATGTGGCTGGCACCCTACTCACTGAACTACAAGTGCCGAGCCTTTTTTTTTTTTTCAGACAGAGTCTCACTATGCCTCTCTCAGTAGAGTCCTTTGGCATCACAGCTCACAGCAACCTCAAACTCTTGGGCTTAAGCGATTCTCTTGCCTCAGCCTCCCAAGTAGCTGGGACTACAGGCGCCTGCCACAATGCCCAGCTATTTTTTTTGTTGCAGTTGTCATTGTTGTTTAGCTGGCCTGGGCCGGGTTCAAACCCGCCAGCCTGGGTGTATGTGACCAGCCCCCTACTCACAACCACAGGCGCTGCCCACCATTTATTCATTTTCGTTATTGCTGCAATTGCCAGTGAGGTCCTTCATAAATTCTTTCCCTAAGCTAATAAGGTTAAGAGGTTTTTCCCACATGTTCTTCGGGGGTTTCATAGTTTTGTGTCTTATATTTAAATCTTATCCATTATGAGTTAATTTTTGTAAGTGATGAGGCGTATGGGTCCAGTTTCAGTCTTTTATATGTGGCTAACCAGTTCTTCCTGTACCATTTATTGAATAGGGATTCTTTTCCCCCAGTGTATACTTTTGTTTGCTTTGTCAAAGATTGGATGGTAACATGGGGGGGGGGGCTGGTTTCATCTCTAGATTCTCTGTTCCATTCCATAAGTCTATGTCTCTATTTTTATGACAATAGCATGCTGTTGTGATCATTATAGACTTATTATAGCATAGCCTTGAGTCTGGTAAGGTGATGTCTCCAGATTTGTTCTTATTTTGTAGAATTGTGTTGGCTATTTTGGGTTTTTTTCTGATTCCATATAAATCTTAGGACTTTTTTTTTCAAGATCTGCAAAGTATAACATTGATCATTTAATGAAAATTGTATCGAATCTGTAGATCACTTTGGGTAAAATAGACATCTGTTTTTATTTTTTGCTTTTTTTGTTTTGTATTTTTATGTTTTTGAGACAGAGTCTTAGTTTATTGTCCTTGGTAGAGTGCTATGGCATTATAGCTCATGGCAACTTCAAACCCTTGGGCTCAAGCAATTCTCTTGCCTCAGCCTCCCAAGTAGCTGAGACGCTGAGACTACAGACACCGCCACAATGCCCAACTATTTTTTTTAGAGATGAGGTCTCACTCTTTCTCAGGCTGCTCTTGAACCTATGAGCTCAGGCAATCCACCTCTGCCTCCCAGAGTACTAGGATTACAAGCATGAGCCACTGCGCCTGGCCTTATTTTTTTTATTTTTGAGACAGTCTCACTCTGGCACACTGAGTAGAGTGCTGTGGTGTCATAGCTCACAGCAACCTCAAGCTCCTGGGCTCAGGTGATCCTCTTGCCTGAGTTTTTCTATTTTTACTAGAGATGGGGTCTCACTATTGCTCAGGCTGGTCTTGAACTCCTGAGCTCAAGCAGTCCACCCATGTTGGTCTCCCAGAGTGCTAGGATTACAGGTGTGAACAACCACGCCCTGCCTCAGTAGTATAGACATTTTAATAATATTGATTCTTCCAAACCAGGATATTCTTCCATCAGTTAACATCCTCTGCGCTTTCGTTTCTCAGTTTGTAGTTCTCTCTATAGAAATCTTTCACATCCTTTATTAAATATATTCTAAGGTATTTAATTTTCTTTGATGCTATGATGAAGGGTATTATGCCTTTGATTCTTAGCTTGCCTGCTGTTGTCATATATGAAGGCTACTGATTTGTGTACGTTAATTTTATATCCAAAGGCATTGCTGTATTTTGTTTTCAATTCCAAGAGTCGTTTTGTTGAGTCTTTGTGGTTTTCTGGGTATAAGATTGTCATCCACAAAAAGTGATAGTTTTACCTCCTCTTCCCCATTTGGATCCCTTTGATATCCTTCTCTTGTCTGATTGCTTTGGCTAGGACTTTGAGCACTATGCTAGTATGTATAGTAATAGTGATAGAGGACATCCTTTTGTGGTCCCTGTTCTGAGTGGAAATGCTTGTTGTGGTGCAGGAAGGAGTGCAAGGGCGACTGAGAATTCCCCAAAGAGGACTTTGCAGACCACACGATTCTGGAGGTAGAGGGAGAAATGGTGCCAAGATATCAACATGCAGAGTTTCTATTTAAAAGTCTGCTGAGTCCTAGAGATATGGACACTGTTTCAGCCCGTAGAGAAGCAGATAGGTGCTGCCCTGATTTGAATTCTCAGGAGGTTTTTATGTAAGATTTTAAGGCATATGTTTACAGAAGGAAGAAGAGTTAATAGTCTCATGACTCAATCATGCCAATGTCTGTGGTCTTTTGATTATGAAAAAGGTCCTCAGGGTGAAGGCATTAAATCCTAGAAAAATTCTCAAGGGCAGAACTAAGTAGCTAATAAACCAAGTTGCCTTAGGGGTGGAAGAGGACCAGTTATGGTTACAGCCTTCAGGCTAGATTGTCTCTGGCTCAAGGGTAATTTTTTTTTTTTTTTTTTTTTGTAGAGACAGAATATCACTTTATCACCCTGGTAGAGTGCCATGGCATCACATGGCTTACACTGCAGGGGTGGCGAACAAGTTCGACTACGCGCTCGGAGATCGCTCCTCAGAGGTCCCTCCTCAGAAGCAGCGTAACAAAATCCAAACTTGGCAAAGAGCCACAGTATACAAAATAATGATAAGAGGCAAAGAGCCGAAATTCA